>CABHPR010072244.1:0-28154 GCA_902168415.1 Peromyscus melanophrys | reverse complement strand
GGGGGGGGGTGATCTGAGGATGTAGCTTCGTGTAGAATGCTTGCCTAGCATGTGTGAGTCCCTGGGTCCAGCACTGCAAACAAAAAGCACCGTCAGCATGATTCACTACGGCTATAGCCACATCAGCAAGATGCCATGAGCCTCCCTGACCTTAGGGACCCCGGTAGTTTGTAGACCTGTCTGCCTTAGCTGGGAAAAGCTGATTGAATGCAGATGGTTACTTCATCCACTAGAGTGAGCCGTCAGTCAGCCAAGCTGGAATGAACTTGAACTCCCATTTGGGTGGCATACAGCTGCGTGTTGGCTACCTTGAGCTGGGCTGGGGTGGTGGCACACCCCTGAAGTCTCAGCACTCCAGAGGTGGAGGCAGGGGAATCAGGAGTTCAGAGTTATCCTCTGCTACATTACAAGTTCAAGGCTAGCTTGGGCTACATGAAACACCCCCCCCCCCCCCCCCCCCCCCCCCCCCCCCCCACCCCCGATTTCAAAAGAAACAAAACATATCTGTGAACTGGACAGTCTCTAGAGTCACAGAAACAGATTTTCCCACAAAAATATCTTAAACCCAGCGACCAGAAGAACTGGTTCCTAGAGGAGGCTGGGGGAGACCACCTGGCTTGCCACAGGCAGCTCCAATATCCCCAATACCATTGGAACTTTGCTCTAGCTCAGTCTTCATCCACCAGGGAAGGCTCTGACTGGCCCTTTACAAATTAGGCGACCATCATGAGCCAGTCACAGTGGACCCCATCGCTGGTGTGCTCTGATTGGCTAGCTGAGTCATGTGACTGCCTACGCTCTACTGTGGGACTATGATTGACAGTGGTGTCCCCTTGGCAGTACCTCTCCTTGCCACGTCTTCCCCCGTTTGTGGTGGCTTCTGCACCCCTTGTTCCCCTTAGCTGTGGCCACTCCAGTCTCTGTATCTGCGTATCTGTCCCCTGTCTGTGCCCAGTTCTTAGAAGAATACAGGTGTAGTCCCCACCCAAAATCTAGAATATTCTTTTTTGTTGTTGTTTTTTTTGTTTTTGGAGACAGGGTTTCTCTGTGTAGTTTTGGTGCCTGTCTGGGATCTCGGTCTGTAGATCAGGCTGGCCTCAAATTCACAGAGATCTGCCTGGCTTTGCATCCTGAGTGCTGAGATTAAAGGCTTGCGCCACTGCCACCCGGCCCATGTTCTTTTATTGTACCCATGAAACTCGTATTTCTAAATAAGGTTTCATTTGGAGGTTGAGGTGGGCATGTTTGGGGAGACACCCCCCACCCCCCCACCCCCACCCCCACCCCCAGCAGTGGGTCTGTCACATCCTACAATGGTCACCGGGTGCTGGGAGACCTGCTGCAGTCCGGCAGCAGGCTCCACTCCAACTCCCCCTCTGCAGCCATCGGACTCTTTGCTTCCATGGCTGCGGTGTTCCTGGGTGGCGCTCGGGCCTCAGGCCTGCTTTTCCGGAGCCTCCTGTGGGATGTAGCTCGCTCTCCCATCGGCTTCTTCGAGAGCACACCTGTCGGGAGACTGCTGAACCGCTTCTCCAAGGAGACGGACACGGTGGACGTGGACATCCCGGACAAGCTGAGGTCCCTGCTGACGTATGCCTTTGGCCTCCTGGAGGTCGGCCTGGCGGTGTCGATGGCCACGCCTCTGGCCATTGTGGCCATCTTGCCGCTCGTGCTCCTCTACGCCGGGTTTCAGGTATGGCGAGGTCAGAGCCCAGGTCGAGCTGAGGTCTCCTCTGTCAGTCCCCTGCCTCTGGGCAAGGCTTGGTGGGAGAGGTTCTGCAGCTGGGCATGGAATGGGGAGGCTTGGAGCCCCGCCCCACCCTGTAGAACCCACACTTCTCTGTCTTCTCTCAGTCACTCCCTAGAGTTCTTCATGTCTAGCTTCCGGCCTTACGTCTGCAGTGTCCCCTCCCCCGTTTGCACACTGCAAGGCACAGTACTGCGGGAGGCGGATTATATTGTGTTAAGATGTCTACTTTCCTTTGCCAGGGCCAGAGGCCCTCTGAAGTTGGCCTAACGCCAAGATCAGAACCTGAGCCAGGAGGCCGGCTCCAGAGCTTTGCTGCCCGAGTGGGTGCCATAGCCCTGGCAGTCTGGGCAGCACAGAACACTCTGCCTGCTGGTTGCCGAGAAGCTCAGAGCAGCTCAGCCAGACCTCAGTTTATACACACTTTTGCCAGGGGCCAAGTGGACTCACCTCAGTTGACCTCTGCTCTGCCTCACCACCAAGCAGGTGGGCCAAGCAGGCTGACAGCAGAGGACACTTGCTGCTCCTTGTTCTCTGAGTGCTCCCTCTTCCCTCTGTCCCTCCTCCCCTCTCCCACCACAGAGCCTCTATGTGGCCACCTCTTGCCAGCTGAGACGCCTGGAGTCGGCCAGCTACTCAGCTGTGTGTTCCCATATGGCTGAGACCTTCCAGGGCAGTCTGGTGGTCAGGGCCTTCCGGGCCCAGGGACCCTTCACGGCGCAGCATGACGCCCTTATGGATGAGAACCAGAGGGTCGGTTTCCCACGGCTGGTGGCTGACAGGTAGGAAGAGCCTGGGATCTGAGTAGACCTGGAACTCCCCTCCCCTCAAGAGTTGAGCTGAGCACAGTCCTGCAAGCTGGGGACAGTCTGAGGCTGAGTCCCACTCAGAGCATCTGGACGCACAGAACAGCCAGAGTCCCTGACATCCAGTGGACTGAAGGTACAGAGAGAAGTATGGTTGCCAGACCATAGTACCCACCTCTATTTCCTTGGCGACAAGGCAACTGGTGTCAAGCATCCTTAATCTCCCTTGGGGACTAAGCAAGAGCAAGACGTGGGTTCAACTTCCTGCTCTGCCATTTTCAAGCTGTTAGACCCTGGACAAGTTACATGACCTCTCTGAGCCTCATTTTTTTCAACTGCTGTCATACTCAAGGCGGCTTTACGGATTAAATCGTTACAGGGAGTACTTGTAACATGCTTATACTATGCTTGGCACTACTCCAGCCCTTCCTGAGCCTCAGTTTCCCCAGCTGTCAAATGGAAACAGTATCTTCTCCCTTGCAGCAGGAGGACCAGGCATCACACGTGAGGCTCCCAGTGACATGATCGGTACTTGTTCGGTCTAGGTCCTGAGCTCCTTGAGCATGCCGGGCTCCGAATACATGCTCACTATCTGTTAGATGAATGAACGGACAAATGGGTGAATGGTGGAACGGGACTCCGTGAGAGGGGTATGCTGCATTTGTCCATTCAGAATGTGTTTGTTGAGCACATTCTTCATGCTGAACGGACTGCAGCTAGAGCCAGGAATGAGAAAACAAGGTCCCTGTCCCCACAGAGCCCAGGATTCCTAATGGTGACAACAGTTGGTGACATTAAATGATTTGGCTGGCAAGAGAAGCATGGGGAAGGAGGCCGGAGTGAGAGAAGGGAGAAACACAGTCAGGGCAGAGTCCCAGAGAACGCTGGAGCTAACTGCATGTGGAGATGAGAGCATGGCCACATGAGGAGGCAGGCCAGGGCTGGGAGCTGGCTCCATTAGTAAAGAGCTCGCCTTTCAATTAAGAGGATGTGGGTCCAATCATTAGAACTCACTTTACAAATTATCCAGGCATGGTGGCATGAGCTTGTCATCTCAGAGCTTGGGAGAGGGGCCTTGGAATGGAGGCATGTGGGTCCCTGAGCCTCACTGGGCAGCCAGCCTAACTCTCTTGACAAGTTCTAGGCTAATGAGAGACTCCGTCTTAAAATAAGGTAGAGCTGGGCAGTGGTGGTGCACACCTTTAATCCCAGCATCTTGGAGGCAGAGACAGGAGGATCTCTGAGTTTGAGGCCAGCCTGGTCTACAGAGAGAGTTCCAGGACAGCCAGGGCTGCACAGAGAAACCCTGTTTCAAAAATCACACACACAAAAAAACCAAAACAAAACAAAAAACCAATGTGGATGACACCTGAGGAATGATGTTGGGTGATATTCAATCACAATGTGAACCTGAGTTTGCATTTGCGTTAATTAAACAAAATTAACCTTGTGCCAGGAGGCTGAGTTATCGACTAGTTGACAGACAGTGATCAAAGAGCATCACAGGGCATCTGGAAGAGATAGACACCAGAAGTAGTAGGGAGGGATTTGGAGTGGTAAGGCTTTTTTTGTTTGGCCGAGTGGAAGGATGCTCTCTTTGGGAGAAAAGTTTAGCTAGTTGCTATTCAACCTCTGACCTAGCAGGTTTTCACCCCAGCCTTTGAATCTCAAGTTTTATTTATAAATAGAATGATAGAGATTTAGTTAAAACTACCTTTAGCAGAGGCAGAGCCCATGCCTTCAGGAACAGATTTCCCACCAGGCTGCGGCCTGAATGGCCAGGCCACTGACAGAAAAGCAGGCCGGTAACTACGGTAGTCTCAATTGCTGGCTGAAGTAGCAGTAGATTAAGGTGCAGCCAGAGATAAAACAATAAATGACAGTTGAGATTGTCCTCTGGCTTGCACACACATGTGTACATGTAGCCACATACCCACCAGGGAGGGGACAGGCTAGAAAATACACATCTCTAAAACAGGAAGCTCTGTGGAACACCCAACATGTTCCAGGCCCTCGTCTGGGTCATTTAGTGTTACCTCTCATCTTGCAGTTAGGTCCCATTGTGGGGCCTCCGCTGGGTGCTGAGCATTTACCATGACCAGAGAAGTGGGTCCTGCTGGTCCTGCTGAGCCCTGCTTCCCTTTACAGGTGGTTGGCTGCCAACCTGGAGCTCTTGGGGAATGGCCTGGTGTTCGTGGCCACTATGTGCGCTGTGCTGAGCAGAGCTCACCTGAGTGCCGGCCTCGTGGGCTTCTCAGTCTCCGCTGCCCTCCAGGTACTCCAGCACCCCACTCCTGGCTGGAGGTGGGGCAGAACAGAAACAGATGGACTCCTGCTGGAGTATTTCCAAGGGCTCTGAGTCTCCACTGCCCAGCACGGGGGAAGAACGGTTCTCAGGGAACCTTGTGTGACCTCAAGCAGGTGGCTCAAGACCCTCTGTGTGCCCATCCAAGTAATGGGCCAGCACTCTCTGCCACTTCTGATTAGCTGAGACAGGCGAAGAATGCTGAGAGCAGGTTTCCAGTGGAGTGTTTGTTGTTAGCACTTGATAATAATAATGCAGTGTTGGGTTAGAATATCTGTGTCCACAAACACACACACACCCACACACACTCTCTCACACATGCATACACACTCTTACATACTCTCTCTTACACACACACACACACACACACACACACACTCTTACACATTCTCTCCTCTCTCATATACATACTCTTACACGCTCCTGCACACTTTCTTACACACACTCACATACTCTCTTATACACACGCTCACACACGCATTCTCTCTCTTGCACACACCATCTTATACTGTATCTCACACACTTACACACACTCCGTTA
Organism: Peromyscus melanophrys; assembly: GCA_902168415.1. NCBI lineage: Eukaryota > Metazoa > Chordata > Mammalia > Rodentia > Cricetidae > Peromyscus > Peromyscus melanophrys. Next base: position 22,756 of record CABHPR010072244.1, on the reverse strand, counting down.
CACACACATTCTCTCCTCTCTTACACACACTGTCTTACACCGTATCTTGCACACTCTTACACACTCACACTATCTCATCCACACAGCAGCATCAGTTGAAGAAGGTTCTTCATACATTGCTGATCATCTCCTTTGGGGTCAGCGCTCTGGGCAGAATCAGCAGCAGCAGGAAAGGCCATGGGGGGTGTGGCAGGCAGGCACAGCTGGAGAGGGTGAGCCAGAAGAGGGAGAGAAAGGAAAGCAGGGCCGCCGTGGAACTGCTCCTGGGTCCTGGCAAGGCACTTGGAGGCTCTGTGGGATGGGAACCAGGGTAGGCCTAGCCCCTCTGTGGAAGCTGCCTGAATGGAACCCACAGACCCAGGTCTCTGTGTGTCTCAGAAAGGCCAGGCACCCTCTCTGGTCCTGCCTCTCTGTTTTGGGCCAGTAGGTTTGGGAGAGCACCACCCGCTTGCTCTATTCGCTGTCTTATTGGCTGAAGCCAAGTCCCACCCCTGAGGGCCCAGGTCCCTTCAGCCCCTCTTTCTTTGCCCTCCCTGGCACGTGGCTGGGGAGCAGGCCTGATGAGAACCCGGAGGAGCCCGTCTGAGGTGTCTTCTCAAACCAGGTGACACAGACCCTGCAGTGGGTGGTCCGCAGCTGGACGGATCTGGAGAACAGCATGGTGGCGGTGGAGCGCGTGCAGGACTATGCTCACATCCCCAAAGAGGTGATAAAGGGCGATGGAATGGGGGGCAGGGGGTCCAGGGTGACGCCCGCCCACTCCTTTCCCATAGAGCAGCGTCCCTGTGGGCTGGAGTCACAGCCGGGTGGCAGCGAGAGTGAAGAGTGAAAAGCTCTGCTCTCTTGCTGGAGCAGTCAGGCCACTCCTCCGAGGCCAACCAACAGTGTCTAGAATGACCTGGAGCAATTTCCAAATGAAGAGTGTAGTGTGTTATGTGAGAAGCTGAGGTCTGAGGGGCAGGCACCCATGAAGAGCTTGAGGACAGCTCCTCTGACCTGTGCCCAACCTGCTCCCTGCCCCAGGCTCCCTGGAGGCTGACCACCTGTGCAGCCCGACCTCTTTGGCCTAGTGGGGGACAGATTGAGTTCCGGGACTTTGGGCTCAGACACCGACCAGAGCTGCCGCTGGCTGTGCAGGGCGTGACCCTGAAGATCCATGCAGGAGAGAAGGTAAGTAGCCCTCCCACTGCATTGTGTGGGCACCAGTCTCCACGTCTGAGACCCTGCCCAGCTTTCTTAGCTTCCGTCTCCCAGGCCCTGATCTGTCTCTGGGGGTGGCTTCCTGTGAACCTTGACGTCCCTGAATGAGGGACATGTTGGGCTGCCTGGAAGGATGGCTAAGGAACAGAGGATAAAGTGTGGGGAAGGATGAGACTGGGTGGTGGTGAATTAAAGAAAAGATGGATGAACTGATCAGTGGGTAGAAGAGAGAATAAGGGCTGGAAGGAGAAGACACAGGTAGGACAGGATGTAGAAGAGGATTCTGGGAACCGGGAGGGCTCACCGGGAGGGATGGGAAGTGATGGAGGTGGCCAGGACATAGAGGAAAGGCAAGGGGCAGAAATGTCGGGAGGAGGAGGAGCTAGAGCGAGCGCAGATGGAAGGTGGAATGGAAGGGTGAGCCGTTGGGTTGAAGGGGCATGCTCAGCGGAGGGTCAGCAGAGACAAGTCTTGTGCAGGAAAAAAAATCTTTCAAACAGGTATCCACAAACCCCAGGGCTGGGGCAGACCTGCTTGGTGTGGGCCTCACTCTTTTGTTACCTGGCAGGTGGGCATCGTGGGCAGGACAGGGGCCGGGAAGTCCTCCCTGGCTTGGGGCCTGCTGCGGCTTCAAGAGGCTGCTGAGGGTAATATCTGGATCGACGGAGTCCCCATCGCCAACGTGGGACTGCACACGCTGCGGTCCCGAATTACCATCATCCCTCAGGTGAGGCCTAGGATCATGGGAAAGAGGAGGCAGAGGAGCAAGCTATGGCATGGCCCTGTTCTGACCCAGTGTCCCTCTGGCCAGGACCCTGTCCTATTCCCAGGCTCTCTGCGGATGAACCTGGACCTGCTTCAGGAACACACAGATGAAGGCATTTGGGCGGCGCTGGAGACGGTGCAGCTCAAGGCCTTTGTGGCCAGCCTGCCTGGCCAGCTGCAGTACGAGTGTGCAGGCCAGGGAGATGACCTGAGGTATGGCCATCCACCAGTGGGCAGGGTTAGAGTGAGGTGGGCAAGGGCAGGGACAGTCTGGGCTCTGAGCATCTGCGTTGCTAGAGTTTTCCTGCCTGGCCCACAGTCAGGATAAATCTCTTTCACCTGCCAGTCCCACAGCCGCTCAGACCCAACCAAGTAAACACAGAGACTTATATTGCTTTCAAACTGTATGGCCGTGGCAGGCTTCTTGCTAACTGTTCTTATATCTTAAATTAATCCATTTCTATAATTCTGTTCCTTGCCACATGGCTCGTGGCTTACCGGCATCTTTACAGGCTGCTTGTCCTGGCGGCGTCTGGCAGCGTCTGGCAGCGTCTCCTTCCACCTTCCTGCTCTTTTTATTCTCTCTGTTAGTCCCGCCTATACTTCCTGCCTAGCCACTGGTCAATCAGTGTTTTATTAGCAACACATTTGCCATACAGAACATCCCACAGCACATCTGAGACTCTGAGTGTACTCTCTCAACCCCTGTCTACTAATACAGGTCCCAATCCTTCCCTGCAGTCCCAAGCCACAGGATCTCTCTCTGTGCCGTGTTCCTTTTCCCATGGCAAATCCCAGACTAGACTCTGTCCCACTCAGTATTTATTTTGCTACAAAAATACCATGCTTGATGTTTGACACTGATCTCAGATTCATTACGTTAAGTGATAGTGTGTGTTCTTTCCCTAAAATGTGTGTGTGTGTGGAGGCCAGGTCCATCTTGGGTGTCCTCCTCCATCACTCTCCACCTTATTTTTTGAGGCAGGGTCTCTCACTGAGCCTGTAGCTCACTGATTCTCCTAAGCTGGTTGCCCAATAGACTCCCAGGGATCCTCTAGTCTCTGCCTTCCTGGAGCTGGGATTACAGATCCATGGCATTGCGCCCAGCTTTTATGAGGGTTCTGGGGATCTGAACTTAGGCCCTGACATTTGCACAGCAGGCATTTTCCTGACTGAGCCATATCTCCAGCAATGCCTTTTGCTAAAGTATTTTAAGGATGAAACACACGTAACATAAACAGGGGCTGGAGAGATGCATCATATTTTTTTTCCAGTGCATGGCATTAACTAGGGTCTTGTGCATGCTGAGGAAGTGCTCTAGCACTGCTGTCCAGACCTGGCCTTTCCTGAACGTGTAGCTTAGCAGCGTGAAGCATGGTTGTGCACAGCTGGTCCCGGAGATGCAGGCTTGGGATCCCAACACTCACGAGGCTGCAACAAGAAGAGTTCAAGTTTGAGGGCAGCCTGGGCTACATAGTGAGACACTGTCTCAAAAAACCAAAACCAAGTCAGACTGTGTTCCATACCTTTAATCCCAGGATTCAGGAGGCAGAGGCAGGCATATCTCTGTGAGCATGAGGCCTGGTCTATGCAGTGAGTTCCAGGCCAGCCAGGGCTACATGGTAAGACCCTGTTTCAAACAAATAAAACAAAAAAAGAGACAATAGCCACCTTCTGTGGCTGGTATCTACTTAAACACTCATCATGGGGGCTGGGGAGATAGATGCTTCATGGACAAGTATGAGGACCAGACTTCGGATCCCCTGAACCCATGCAAATGCTAGGTGGGCTTAGCCTATAATATCAGTGCTCAGAAGGCAGAGACAGGAGATCCCTAGGACAAGCTGGCTAGCCAGGCTAGCTAAGACAGCCCAGGCCGGGTTCAGGGAGAAACTCTACTTCTGTTGCTAAGATGGAGCGTAACTGAGGAAGTCACCTGATGCCAGCCTCTGGCCTCCACACACATGTGCACACACATGCACCTGCAGATGTGTGTCCCCACAAGTGCCCACATGTCCCCACAATGCACACGCAGAAAAAAAAAGAAAACAGGCTTTCACAGGTAGAGAGACCAAGGCACAGAAGTTGTGAATGACTTGTCCACAGTCAACCTACACCAAGACAGCAGAACCGGAATTGCCCCAAACCCTGCAGACTTTGGCCCTCGTGGTGGGGACAACACATACAGACGGTGTCAGCAGCTGTCCCCAGGGCCTGCTGTAGACAGGCCTACTCTAACTGATGACACCTACCTAGCCTAACCATGCAGCTCATTCACAGCGTGGGTCAGAAACAGCTCCTCTGCCTGGCACGTGCTCTTCTCCGGAAAACCCAGATCCTCATCCTGGATGAGGCCACCGCCTCCGTGGACCCAGGGACGGAGATGCAGATGCAGGCAGCCCTTGAGCACTGGTTTGCTCAGTGCACAGTACTGCTCATTGCTCACCGCCTGCGCTCTGTGATGGACTGTGCCAGGTAAGGCGTCCCTCCTGACAGTGACGCACAGGGCCTGGGAGGCATAGGGAGGCGTACAGTGTGTTCATTTGCAAGTGTCCTGAGATAGATCACGAAGGGCCAGGGAAAGGCATTGGGCCCAGGAACTGTGTGTGCGTCCAGGAAGCTGGGAGGGTCAGGAAACAGCTTGGAAAGTCAAGACTTCTGGGGAGTGAATTCAAAGTGGAGATGGGTTCTCAGCTGACGAGGGCCTCAGCTACTGTCACAAGAACTGCTCCTTGTCCTCTTTGCAGGGTTCTGGTCATGGATGAGGGGCAAGTGGCTGAGAGTGGCAGTCCAGCCCAGCTGCTGGCCCAGCAAGGCCTGTTTTACAGGCTAGCCCAGGAGTCAGGCCTTGCCTGAGCGAGACTCTTGACATCCTCCTTGGAGACAGCCCTAGTGCCTGCAGTGGCTGGGAATGCCAGAGACCCAGGGGCCACTGGGGCTCTGCAGGATGTCCAATCTTGACTCCTCTCTAGGAGAAAGATGGCAGAGAAAGTGACAGAAGATTGGAATACCAGACCCAGAAGAACCCAGCATGCCCAGGTTGGCCTGAGCAAGGCCATGGTCACTCTGCAGCCATAGTGGACAGTGACTCTCAGCTCAAGTTCTACTTCAAGGCCACACCCACCCCAGGCCAATTAGGCTGGACGCCCAGGACCTGGGTGATGGTGTGCACATTTCCCCTAACTCCTTATTTTGATGTCATTGTAGATTCCACACAGTTTTAAGAAACCACACAGAGAACCTGTGGACCCTCTGCCCTTTTTGTTCCGGAGGTGACACCTTGTCCAACCCTAGGACAAGATCAAGCGGCACACTGACACTGACTGACTCCAACAGTCTGCTCACATTTCCTCTGTTGCTTGTGTGTCTGTGTATGGGTCCAGTGCTTTTTCTTACTGTTTTTTTGAGAAAGAATTTCACATTGCCCAGGCTAGCCTTGAGCTCTATTTGTAGCTGATGATGGCCTTGAACTTGTGATGCTCCTGCCTCCCCTCCCAAGTGCTAGGATTACAGGCCTGTGTCACCACACCCTCTTTGTGGGTCCCAAACCAAATGCTTTATGCGTGCTTGACAAGCACTCTAGTAACTGCATTACATCCCCAGCTCTGGATTTAGTTCTACACCTATTTAAAATTGTTACCGTGAAGGGTCTCTCACTATGTAGAGGCCTCAAACTCAAGATCCCCCTGTCTCCATTTCCAGAGTGTTGGAAGGACAGGCATGTGCCACCAACCCACCTAGACTCATCACAGTTATCTAGCAACATTACTGCCACTGTTGGCTGTGGGCCAGGGCTGGTGAGTCCTGTGATGATAGTGGTTGAGCAATAGCCTTGGTTTCTGCTCAGAGATGCCCTTCGATAGCAGCGGCAAAGCTATTTCCGCATACTGCTATGGTCCCCCGGGGCTGCATCACTGATTTACTCTGCCCTAGTACCACCCATGACTCACTGATACTTGGGCAATGACTATGTTGGCCAGGAGAGGGGAGGACTCCTACCTGCTTCTAGGATACAGGGCTTGTTCTTCCCTGCACCCTGAGCCTTCTCTGATGGGCCGCCTTGATACAGGGTTTGGGGGGTTTCCTTCAGCCCAGAGTGATTCCCCTTTGCTAGTATAGCCAACATCTCCTTCTGAGGCTTTCCACATGGCAAGGAACCAGTCTCATCACCATGGCTACTTTTGTTGTGCAAAAGAAGAAACTGAAGCCGAAAAGTGGGGACACGGGGTACCCAGTGGCCAAGTGACAACTTACCCCTGGGCTTCTCACCACCCAGGCTGAGTGGTCCTGTGGGCAGTTCTGCACTGGAGGAGTCAGAGATGGGCCACACAGCACTTGACCTGCCGCCATTCAGCTGTCTGGCCTGGGACATAGGCTGCTGTGTGTCTGGGGATGCTGGAGAGACTCTGTGGAGGCCCTGCCTTGGTCTGGGAATAGAGCCTGGGTCACAGGGTGGCCATCACATGGGAACACCTGGCAGGCTGACAGGGTGATCCAGCCCATCAATCCCTCAGCCAAGGTCACCTGCCAGCAGGGTCCAGCCTGCGGGAGGAACAGGAATCAGCTCCAGCAGGCCGCAGGCACACATCTTCAGCCTCTCGCTGTCCCTGTGGGCCTTTTGTTTTTCTGTAGTGTTGAAGACGGAACCCATGCCTGGCAAACGCTATCCCTGATCCATCCACCCCCCTGCCTGACACTGAAGGTGTCTCGGCTGTACCAGAGTCTTCCTCCTCTCTGCAGATACAGCTGTGTACCACGCATGGCTGTGAATGCAGGCGACTCAGAGGAGGCAGGCGCTGCCATTCGGCCCCCATCCCTCCTATGTCCCTTGGTGGATGTATTTGACAGTCACTGGATCCCTTTGACAGAAGAGAAAACCGAGGCCTGAGCATTTTAGTGCCAATCTCTGCCCAGCTTCCCAGCCAACAGACCTCCCTGCTTCCTCAGCATGTGCTCAGAACTGACTTCCAGCCTAGACCCCCAGCTCAAGGGCAGAGGCTAAGGGCAAGCTTCCTTCCCTCCCTAAACCAAGAGACTTGCTTGAGGAGCTGTAGGTCTGTCTACCATGTGTTTCCAGAGCCTTGCCAGTACACAGCATGGAGACTCAACGCACGCTGACTGGGTGAGCCAGGGACAGGAAGGAGAGACTAATGAACGCAACCCATCCGTTGGCAAGTGATCTCAGGGTCCAGGCCCCGCACTACGTGGTTTTTCTGAATTGTTTCATACTCACTAAACCCCCGCCAGTGCTGTGCGATGACCTCTGTGGTACCAACGCAGGATCTGCAGTACCTAAAGGGTTAGGTTCAAGAGGCCCTGGTGACAACAGGCCTACATTTTGTCCCATCTGAGAACCCTGGCTCTGTGTGGAAGCTGTGTGAGGCATTCTCCAGGAGGCAACGGCCTGGAATGAACAGATAGCAGAGGCCAGTGAAACAGACCTGGGAGAGGACACAGGAGGGTTGTGACAGAGTTATACCACTGACTCATGTGTTCATGGGGTCAGTATGGCAGCTGGGCAGATGACAGACTGTGTGACTGAGTGATGTCAAGGACAGAAGTTGGAAGCCCTGAGGAAGAGCTAGTGCCTTCTCTCTTCATCTGAGAACTTGGTTGCTGCTTCCCCCAGCTGCTTCTTCACAGAGCAGATTAAACTGGACCCCGGTGCCCAGTGCCCATCCCAGCTGTCTCCTCAGTGAGCACTCTGAGGGCCTGGTATTGGAACTCAGAAACACACCCCACATGTCTGTGAACAGGGTCAACCCTGTAGGTCCACAGGCTCACCTTGTATAGTCCATGATGGTATTGAGCATCACGGATGGGCAATAGTGAGCACAGCAGAGCCTTCAAACTGCGTCTGGATGATGGAATGAAGGAGGTCAACTCTCTCTAGGTCCACAGCTGCTGTGGCCCCATCCAACACTAGAATGTTTGTCTTGCTCGGTAGAGCCCAGGCCAGGCACGAGTTGGCACTGCCTGATGCTAGAAAGGGAGAAAAGCACAAGGACAGGGGCTCGAACTACTCTGTCTTGAACCGGGTCTTGGGTGGGAGAAGGCTAGCAGACAGTTTGGGAGGCTTTGGGCAGGGGAACAAATCCATTCCTCATAGCCATGCCCATGGCAGACATTACTAATCAATCACACTACCATTCCTGGTGAGCAGAAAATGAGCTTAGAATCATTCCCAGCACAAGGTTCAGAGGTGATATTTGAAGAATCAGCTCAGTATGGTACAGATGACAAAGGATAGCAAAAGTGCCCAGTATCCATGCATCTCGCTGAACTGAAGGGGCTGCAGCACTGGCTGGGCTCAGATGCGTGCCTGGCCTTGGCCAATGGGATGCTGGTAGAGGCCTGATGAGAGAATGAGCTCTGAGCATGCTCGTTCTTATACATCTCCCATCACCATGACAACATGCCTTGGCCAGTCTCCTGGGGTGGAATATATAGGCATTGGTCTCATTGAGGCCAAGCAGATCAGCCAACAGCTAGCTGTTCTTCCCACCCCCACCCCACACCCAACCAAGATCAGCAGCACAGCCACTGGCTGACCACCCTAGCACGGGAGCAGAACGGAGGCTGGTTGCCCTGGCGATGGATAGCTAAAGGTAGCACAGAAGCAAGAGGGCCGTTTGTGGCTGAGTTCAGGCATCTTTGTGTGCTATTTCACGAGGACATGCGTGATCATTGCTTTAATATTGAATCCATGTGCACCCCTTTACTTGTCTTTCCGTGTGCTACTGTAATAGTACATCAGTATGGACTGATGCTCATGAACATCCATGCGTTAAATGTGCTGGTAAATACACGGACGCACAAGTACTAGGACATCACTGGGCGTGGCCTGACTTCTGTACTGCTGTTTCCATTCCGGTTGCACTGCTGTAATAATATCCTCTTGTGTGCTGCTTTCAAGTCAACCTACGACCACTCTGTCAAGTAGATCTGTGTGCAGTGCCTCGGGATTACAACTGCTGTTGACGCTGGACCAACATTTCCATTTTCAATGTGTAGTTGTCCATAATGGACACTGACCTACCCTTAACTCATGGCAGTTCTGTTCAGGCATGTGCAGAGCAGGACACGTGTACCCATCTGCTCTGTTGTAAATCACATCGGTTTACACCACAGGAGTGTTGCATCAGTGGTTGAAAACAGGCCATTGTGTAGGGCTGTAGGACAAGTGTGTGTTCAGTGCCCCACTAGCCACTCATTTGCAGTGATGTTCTAGTATGTCTGTGTGCTCTTGTCCAGCATGCCCTTGAGTGCAGATGTTGTGCGTTCGTTAGTCCTGCTGTACTGTTACATTTGGGTATGTTTCTGTAACAGTACATCTGCATACTGCTGTACAATAACATCCATACGAGAGCATTCTTGGTCATTCACTTAATATTGAACCCTTGCGTGCTCCTTTACATACATTTCTATGTGTGCTGCTGTAATTGTGCACCCATGGCATGGGACTGCTGCTCACAGCCATCCACATGTTCTGATGCGCTAATAAATGTGTGGACACGCCAATAACAGGACTGTAGTGAGCTCTCCTCTACTTCCATGTCCAGGTCACTGCTGTGATCATATTCTCAATGGGGCTGCTGTGCAGGGAGTCCATGATACATTCTGTTACAGCGCATCTGTAAGTAGTGTAATGGCAGCACAACCCTCCTTGCTGCTGGACCAGTACTTCCATTTACACCTTGTCCTTGTTCATCCCGGTGTGGTGCTCTGCTCTTCAAAACGTGTGAACTGGTGTTCTCATTTAGGTCTGTACAAGTCCATCGGTTTGCTGAATTGTAAGGGCACATCAGTACATGTGGCAGTAGTATTATGTGGGTTTTTACAAAGACAGATTACCTCAGTCACAGATGTGTGTGCAGAGCTCTACTAGTACCTTCATGGGTCGTGATGCCCGTGTGTCCTGCCTAGTACACCTTAAGTGCTGATACCATACCTCCGTGAGTCCTGCTGTAGTTATCCAGTGCACGTGTCTGTAAGCCTACTCCTGTGTGCAGCCATGCTCGGACATCCATTTGTGCTGCTTTACGAGGACATGTGTCGACTCCTGTAACAGTAAAGCCATGTGCACTTTACTCATATCTCCAGGTGTGCTGCTGCAGTGATACCCTCGTGTGGTTGGTTGTTCATGGGCACTCACATACTCAGGTGTGCTAGCGAACACACGGACACACGGGTGATATGACGGCCCTGCTGTACATCTGCACAGCTACTTCCGTATCCACTGCCTTGCTACGGCATCGTCCTCGTGTGCACTGCCTTTAGTAAGTCTACGACGACTTCTGTTACAGTGCAACTGTTGTGTTCAGTGCATGAGTAATACAGCCGTATCTGATGTTGTGCAGTCACTTACATTTGTACTGAGCATTTGCACAACCAGGTCCCCCGCTCTACTTCTAAAACTGTGTGCACTTCTGTTTTAAGTCGGAAGCGTGCAGAGCTGCACACCTGTTCTACTGTAAATGCCATCGGTTTACACATGGTAGTAATAAATCTGCAAAGACACTATCGTGTGGTGCTTTAGAAATAGAAGCATTGCCGGGTGGTGGTGGCGCACGCCTTTAGTCCTTTTACCACAATTCCTCCTGTAGTTTTATGTGTGTGTGGGTTTAACAGTGTGTCTGCGTTCACCTGTACTTGGACATCCACGTGTGCCGCTTTATGAGAATATTCATTGTTGCACGAATCCTAATTGGTTTTAATAAAAACCCGGAGCCAGATACTGGGGTAAATACTGAAAGATCAGCGAGACAAAGGAACAAACCACAGCCACTTCTCACCTTGCCAACTCCACAAATCCTCTGACTGAAATCCTCTGAGTCCTCAGCCAAAAAGTGCTTGAGTTCCTGTCTCCTCAAGCCTTATATGCCTTTCCCTGCCCAGCCATATCACTTCCTTCCTAGTGCTGGGATTAATGGCGTGTGTGCTTCCCAAATACTGGTAGCAAAGGCATGAGATCTCAAGTGCTGGGATTAAAGGTGTGTGCCACCACTGCCTGGCTCTGTTTCTCTCCCAGACTGAATCAAGATAGACCATGGTGGCTTTGAACTCAGAGAGATCCAGACAGATCTCTGCCTCCTGAGTGCTAGGATTAAAGGTGTGTGCCACCACTGCCTGGCCTCTGTGTTTAGCCTAGTGGCTGGCTCTGTCCTCTGATCCTCAGGTAGGCTTTATTTGATACACAATATATCAGCACAATGCATGATCATTCCTACAATTTAAAATTCATGTACGCCACTTTACTTGTATGTGTGCATGGTTGTACTGGTACTGGTTCCAGCAATGTACACAAACACTCATGTGTTCTGATGTGCTAGTAAATACATTTACACACTGATCCTGGGACATTGGTGTGCATTTGTCTGCTTCTGCACTAGTTCAGTGCCCAAGTGCTGTGCTCTGAGAACATTCCCACGCATGCTGCTTTATAGTGAGCTTGTGATCGCTTTTGTTACAGCGCATCTGGGCATGGTGCATTGCTAGTGAAACCGTTCCTGCTGGATGCTGCTTCCATTTGCACTGTGGTCTTGTATGTCATGGTGCACTGCTTTATTGCTAAAAACGTGTGCGCTGCCGTTCTACTTGATTGGAGTTCAGAACTAAACAAATATATCCATCTGCTCTGCTGTCGATACACGTCAGTGTGTGCTGCAGTAGCAGTCCATTGATTTTGCAGAGATGCCGTTGTGGAGTGTTTTAGTAATGCATGTGTCTGCAGTCTCTACAAGAGCATTCACGTGCAGCGATGGACTAATGTATCTCCTATGCTCCGGTCTAGTGTTTTCATGAGTGCTGATTTCACGCATCCATGAGTTCTGCTGTTGTATGGCATGTTTCCCACATGCTTCTGTAATAGCACATCTGTGTATGGCTGTGCTTGTCCATCCTGGTGCGCTGCTCCAGCTCCTAAAATCATTTGTGCTGCACATCTGTCTGCTCTGCTGTCAATACACATCAGTTTAGGCAGCAGCAGTAGTAAACTGGTTATTCTAAACAGGCCACTGTGTGGTGCTTTAGTCATATATGCACCTAGACATCCTGATACCCGGACATCAGCATCAGGACACACAACATCTGCTGTGCTCGTGCGCTAGAACTTCGGTGTCCAGTCGCACTGCTATGATAATATCCCATGTGTGCTGCCCGCTTGTGAATCCGTGAGCACTTGTGGTACAGCACATCTGTGTGTGGTGCTCGGTAGCACAACTGCCCTTGCTGCTGCACCTTTATTTCCACTTGCATTGTGTACTTGCCCGTCTGGGTGCACCGCTGCTCTGGTTCAGACATGTGCAGAGCTGTGCATGTCTGCTTCGTTGTAAATACACGCCTTGACGCTGCAGCAGTAGTACACCGGTATTTGCAAAGGCACCATTGTATAGCGTGTTAGTGATAGATGCGCGTACAGTGTGCTACCGGCCACTAACGTACAGTGATGTGATAGCACATCCTTTGGGCTCCTGCCCAGTGCTTCTCTGTGTTAGCACATCTGTGCACAGCTGTGCCATTATTCCACGTGTGCTGCTTTAGGAGAACACAAGTGATCACTGCAGTGACACTGAGTCCGTGTGCACTCCTTTACTTGTATTTCCACAAATGCTGCTTTACAGACAACCGTGTGCTCTGATTACTAGTAAATACATGGACACATGTATTTGTGTCCATGGTCTTAATAAATAAAATAAAAATAAATGGTCTTAATAAATAAAAAACATGGAGCCAGAAATCTGGGTTAAAGCCCGAGAGAAAGATCAGAGGAATAGGGCAAACCACGAGCTAACCTCACCTCACCAACTCCACAGCTTCCAAAGAGAGCGACTTCCTGTCTACCCAGGCTTATATGCTGTTCTGCCATCTGATTTGCTCTCTGTCTAGCCACATCACTTCCTCTTCCTGCCCAGCTCTGTCACTTCCTGTCTGTACAGACCCCCAGAATTCTATGGTTGGTACTGGGATTAAAGGCGTGTGTCATCACGCTTGGCTCTGTTCCCTAGTGTGGCCTTGAACACACAAGATCCTGCCTGCTAAGTGATGGGATTAAAGGCGTGTGCTACCTCTGCCTGACTTCTTTGTTTACTTAAAATGGCTTGCTATTTCCTTGATCTCCAGGCAAGCACAAATTTTTATCTATCTATCTATCTATCATCTATCTATCTATCTATTAAAGCACAAATAAAATATCACCACATTTCAGCACAAATTACATATCCCCACAGACACACTGCTATTAGATCGTCTGTGTGCGTTGCTCTGCTTCAGTGTCCATGTGCTGCGGTGACGTCCCTCGTGTGCTGTTTTCTAGGACCTTTGTGATCATTTCTGTTGCATTCCGGCTGTGAGCCTCCCATCAGGAGAACAACGGTTCTCGTGGATGTGCCGTTACTTCGGTTTGCACTGTGCCCTTCTTCACCCCGTGCACTGCTCTCTGCCTGAAGACACCTGCGCAGCTCTTCCAGCACAAGCACGCGCGGAGCTGTAAAGGACGTCCGTCAGCTTCGCTGTAAATGCACACCAGCTTGTAGCTTGCTGTAGTAGTGTACTCTTGTGTAAATCTGCCATGTGTAGGGCTTTAGTAGCAGAAGTGTGTGCAGTGCTCTGCTAGTACATTCGCGGGTAGTGATGTACTCGTACATCCTGTGTGCTCCCGTTTTTAGCACTGAACTTCCATGAGCACTGAAAGTGTACATCCATGAGTCCTGCGGTGGGACTCCATTTGTGTGTCTCTGTAACAGTACATCTGTGTAGGGCTGTCCTGAGACATGCGTGTGTGCTGCTTTAGAGAACGTGTGTGACCAATCCTGTGATATCGAATCCCTGTGTGCCCCTGAACTAGTACCCCACGTGTACTACTTTTCACGGAAGCCCGTTTGTTCTGATGTGCTAGTAAATACATGACATACAGACAGCAGGACATCAGTTTGCACTGCTCCGTTTCTGGACAGGTCCTTCAATGTCCAGGTGCACCGCTGTAATAATACTCTCATGTACACTGCTGTGTAGCAAACCTATGGTCCCTTCTGGTACAGTACATCTGTGTGTGGTGTGTTATAATACAGCCATTCTCTTTGCTGTACCATTAATTCTACTTGCACTGTGTACTTGTCCATCCTGGTATACTGTTCTACTCCTAAAAATGCATTTGCTGCTGTTCAAATTCAGCATGTGCAGAACCATACAAAATACATTTCAAGTGCTGAGGATTAAAGATGTGTGCCATTACTGCCTGACCTCTATGTCTAATCTAGTGGCCGGCTCTGTCCTCTGATCCTCAGGCAAATTTATGAGGGTACACAATGTATCACCACATGGCAGAGTCATCCACATACTGCTTGTCTCACAGGAATGGAATATACAAGAGCTATGGGTCGTGGAGGCTTAAGGCAAGGTTGTAGAAAGCTGCTGAGGCCAAGCAATAAGTGGCAGACTTAGATTCCCCATAAGGTGGCCCTGGGAGTTCACTGCACAAAGTTGTTAAGGAAAGTGAAACCTAAATTGCAGTGGAAATCCAAGGATGTGGGAGGTACTAGGAATGTGGAACATCTGCCAAGAACAGCTGCAGGCATGAAGTGGAGCCAGCCCGAGAGAGAGGTCTCTTGTACGCGGGTGACAGAGCTGGGGGGGTGCAGGGGGGGTACCGAAGACTTGGAGCCCGGACAAAGAATGGAGCTGCAGGGCTGGTGTTCACGTTGTTGGGTTCTGGTCTTGCTTTGGTCTGATCTTTCCGTGATGTGTTCACATTCCCCTCTTTGAACAGAATACTGATGCTATGCCACCGCATACTGAAAATATTAGCTTGGATGTGTAGAGGCTAACGTTAAGAGCTTGCCCAGGTCTCACAGAGACTCTGCACTTAAAGTTTTGAAGTGTTAGAAAGGTTAAGACGCTGGAGGCTGTTAGAGACGGACTAAATGCCTCATTGCACTATGATCGTGAGACTGTAGTGCCTGGGCAGAATGTTAAAGTCTATGGTGATATGTTTCAAGATCATGATGGGTAGATTTGTGCTGGTTAATCTTTATTTTCTACCCAACTCGATTTATAATCCTAGGAGACACACCTGTGGGGATGTCTGTGAGGACATTTCCAGGTTATTAAAATGGGGGAGGGAAGACCCACCCTGAATATGGCCAGCACCATCCTATGGACTGGGGTCCCGGACCAAATACAGAGGGAAAAATAGATCATGATCTGACCACCAGCATTCACTGCTCTGCTTCCTGACTGGATCCAGCATAACCATGGGATTCAGTCTCTGGCAGCCCCGACTCCCGCCATGATGATGGACTTTATCTTCAAACTATGAGCCAAAAGAGACCCTTTTGCTTTCTCGGGCTGCTTCTGTCAACCCTGTATCGCAGTGATGAGAACTGTGCCTGGCGGTCCTGAGCAGCTCCTCGAGCAGACCTTTCCAGCAGCTCATGATGCCACCATGCTGCATTTCTTCCCGGTCTGCCTTTAAGGCTGGTTTAGTAACTCCTTTCTTTATTCCCCCTGTAAAGTGGGAGCCCTCTGAGGGCAGACATCCACAAGCCTGTCTGGCTCCCTAATCATAGGTGAGTGTTGTGTGAAAGGAAGAATGAAAGGCTGCACCTGGTGGCATGGGCATTTTGGAGACTGGAGCAGGAGGATTGCCACTACTTTGGGGCCAACATGGACTACAAAGTGAATTAAGGGCAGCCTGAGGCTGCTTGATGGGAAATGGGCTTAATTTCCAATTGGCAAAAGAAATCCAAACCTTAAGAGTTACTTAACGTCTTAGAAGGGAAGGGGTGCACATGAGTATGGGGGACAAGCAGAGTTAGCTTTTTGTTTTGTGTCTGGGTCTTACTAAATTGCTCAGGCTGGCTTCAAATCAATCCTTCTGCCTCAGCCTCCCAAGCACTCGGGTACAGGCTCATGCCTCTGTACCTGGCGTTCATCAGTAGTGTTGTTTTTGTTTTTTGTTTTGTTGGGTTTGGGTTGGGTTGGGTTTGGTTTGGTTTTTTTCGAGACAGGATTTCCCTGTGTAGCTCTAGCTATCCTAGAACTCACTCTGTAGCCCAGACTAGCCTGGAACTCACAGAGATCCGCCTGCCTCTACCTCCAGAGTACTGGGATTAAAGTACTGGGATCTGCCGCCACCACCACCACCACCACACCCAGCTATTGGTGTGGTTTTTAATGCCTCTCGTGAGAATGAAAAGGAATTCCCAAATGCAATATGCCTTGTGCCACTGGGGCAGCTTACTCCTAGAAACACAGGGTGAGTGTAAGGAAAGTTCATCTAAAGGACTGAAGGCTATAAGCAGCTTACAAGGGATTGTAACAGCATGGCTGTCTTTCCGTGGCAGGGGCGCTTAAGACCAGTTCTCAGAAACTAGGACACAGCAAACAGCCTCTTCCATTTCCCTGGAAGTGGTCTGCAAAGTGACTGGTATGCCACAGGGAAAAGGGTGTCCTCCCTGCTGGGGACACCCTGCCTGTCAGAGACTAGAGTGGGAACTATTTTTTTTAAGTGCCACAAACTGATTCTGTCCAATGCTAAGATGCGCCTGTCTCTTCCCCCGTTACCCAACATTCTCAGGGAAGAGCTCTTTCTACATGAAAGACCATTTGAAGGTCATGCGTTTGATGTACCTGTCAGCACAAGTGAGGATGCTGACCCAGCCTTCATGTTGCTAGCCTTCAGTAAGTGTGACTAGCGGTGACACCGAGGGTTTTCCCAGCTGTGACCCTGTCTGTTCTGTTGTTGAGACCCCTGTCTGTTCTGGGGGCTGGGGGTCGGTGGGTATGCACAGCCTCCGGAAGGAGCCAGAACAACCCACTACATTTCTGGAGTCTCTAGAATTAGAGATAAATCTCTCTGTCCTCCCAAGCCTGCATAATCCTCCCTAACAAAGCATCTGATTCTCTTTTTGAGACATGTAGTCCAGGCTGCCTTAAACTCTAGCAATCCTCCTGCCTCAGCCTCTGGGAGGTAAAAGTTTCTGGAGAACTGAATGAATGTACATTCAACCCCAGCTTTGTTCCCAGAACTGGAAGTTACCCAGTGACCTTCACTGGGTACATGGAGAAACAATTCCCTGCATCCCTGAAAAGGAGTGGTACCCAGAAACAAGCTGCTGACTCTTCCACCATGGACATGTCTCATACAAGAGGACGTGGGCACATAGAGGAGGAAGCCCTTCTGGGGGTCCACTCACATGACCTTCTAGAAAAAAAATTCCAGGGAGCGCACAATCCCCAGCAGCCAGAGCTCAGGGCAGGGTGTGACCGCCAGCCAGTTTAAGAGAACTACATCAGAAATGGAACCCAACCTACACCTACAGTACCAAGTGTGGTGATAATTCTGTCAGAACTCATAGAAATGGAGTTAGGGTCAATGCTCAGCTCTAGAGCCCCTGCCTAGAACCCCACACTCAGTGAGGGGCTGGAGGTGCGGATCGTGGTAAGGCACCTGCTAGCATGTGCAAGTCCGTGAGTGACTCAGTCACTGTTCTACTGCTCTGAAGAGACACCATGACCAAGGCAACTCATAAAAGAAAGTATTTCACTGGGGGCTTGCTCACAGCTGCAGAGGGTTAGTCTATGACCATCACGGCAGGGAGCATGGCGGCCGGCAAGCAGGCAAGGCACTGGGGCAGTAGCTGAAAGCTGACATCCTGATCCGCAGGCAGTGAGTGGGCAGAGAGGGTGAGACTGAGCCTGTTGGAGCTTTGGAAACTTCAAAGCCCACCCTCAGTGACACACTTCCTCTAACAACGTCACACCTACTCAAGGCCTCTTCTCCAAACAGTTCTACTAACAGGGGGCTGTGGTAGTTTGAATGTAATTGGCCCCCATAAGCTCCTAGGGAGTGGCTCTCTTGGGAGATGTGGCCTTGTTGAAGTAGGTGTGGCCTTGTTGGAGGAAGTGTGTCACTGTGGGGGTGGGCTTTGAGGTCTCCTTTGCTTAAGCTTCCCTCAGTGTGAAGTTCAGTGCACTTCCTGTTGCCTTCTGATCAAAATGTAGCCAGCACGTCTGCCCGCACACCGCCATGCTCCTCACCGTGATGATAATGGACTGAACCTCTGCACTGTAAGTCACCACCTCAATTAAATGTTTTCCTTTAAAGCCGGGTGGTGGTGGCGCACGCCTTTAATCCCAGCACTCGGGAGGCAGAGCCAGGCGGATCTCTGTGAGTTTGAGGCTAGCCTGGGCTACCAAGTGAGTTCCAGGAAAGGCGCAAAGCTACACAGAGAAACCCTGTCTCGGAAAAAAAAAATTTTCCTTTATAAGAGTTGCCGTGGTCACAGTGTCTCTTCACAGCAATAGAAACCCTGACTAAGACAGGGACCAAACATTCAAATGTGTGAGCCTATGGGGACCATTCTCATTCAAACCACCACACTGAGTTCCGTTCCCAGTCCTCTAACTGGGAAAAAAGAAAAAAAGAAATGAAAGAAGAAAATGAAACTAAACCCTTGTAGAAATGTATCCTCAAAAGAGTGACTTTTGTAACAAAATCCAAGAAGAAAGTTTAAAACCCCTGAGAATGAAATGGCATCCTCAATAGTTCTGGGCAGTAGCCATGACAACCTCAGACTACAATAGATCATTTCTTGGGAATTCCAGAAAATTATGGTAACAGTCATTGCATTCCCTGGCTCCTAAGCTTGTCCCCACACTGCACCCCCCCCCCCCGGCTGGAGTTTTTGCTGATTGACATATAACACAGCATTTACCACTTTAACCACATGGGAGTGTACAAACAGCCTTGGTTTCATTCGGTTTTGTTCAGCCTCTTTGTCCAGTTCCAGAACCTTCTCAGTGCCCCACAGGAGATACCACACCAGCAAGTACCCAGACTCTGGCAATCAAGAATTTGTCCCTGGATTTGCTCCCCTTGACATTTCACAGAGTGGACTGGGCATTGCGTGGCCTTCTGTGCATGCTCTCTCGTGGGGCAGAGGCTGCCAAGGCACATTCACATCGTAGTCTGTTTTTATCCACTGAGGAGTCCTCCCCTCTACCAATGGCCACCTTGTGTTTATCCACCAGTCACCTTCCACTTTTCTCGTGGTCAGTCTGGCGCTGGGAACATTCCTGTGTAAGTTCAGATGGACCACCTCTTTTCAACTACATGGAGTCTGCACCAGGTGTAGTTACAATAGTAACTGTTAGTTTATTGGGGAAGTGCAGGGCGTCTAGAAAGCTGACCTTGTATCTCAGCCCCAGAGACTATAAACTAGGCTGGGGAACTTCCTGAAGCTTCCCCAGTGCTTGCCACGAGAAGATATCTGTGAGGACAGGGCCACTTGGGAGCACATAAGTGTAGTGCATGTGCTTCAGAGAGAGGGTCTCTAAATGCCCCCATGGGGCAACTGAGGCCGTCCTCCATCACTGAGGCCGTCCTCCATCACTGAGGCCGCCCTCCATCACTGAGGCCGCCCTCCATCACTGAGGCCGCCCTCCATCACTGAGGCAGTCCTCCATGGGTCTTAGGGTAGGAGTCTTGTGTTTAAGAGACAGTTATATCCACTGTTTTCTCTTTTTCTGGTGTTTCACACACAACTGCACAGATTCATGGGAGATCTTAAATATCTGAAAAATATCAATTTCCAAGATTGGGGAATCTTCAGGGATTGTGTAAAGGGAGCAGCCCCAGGCTATACCTTGAGCCTGGAGCTGGTCACTGCTGGAGTCAGTCCATCATAGGTCAGCATACTTTTGCTTTTTGATAATTTCTTGCAGGTTGTGGGGAGGGAGGTGCTAAAGCTTTTCTATCCCAGAGACATATTGCAGAATATGTCTTCTTCTCTCCAGAATTAATTTTACAAAATGGGAGTGACTTGCCTTTTTGAAGGGTGAACATTGTCTATAGAAACATCTAGATCTGAGGCTTTCTTTGTGGGAAGCATCAATCTCCTAAAACAATTACAGGATGGCTTTGATTTCATCTTCAGTCTTTGTGAGTTACATTTTGCTAAGCAAGAATTTATTGATTTTTTTTATAGGGAGGACATGGGGTTGGAAGGAAGGGCCTCACGCATGCTAGGCAATCACTCTGTTATTAGGCTATATCCTCAGCCCAGAATGTGTTGGTTTTTATCTAGTTTTTAACTTCATAACCAAAATAGTACACAGGGCTTTCTTGCTATCTGCCTGTGTTTGAGGGGATACATAATACATGTTTTGGTCCATGTATAGACATACAGAGTTATACTCCAATTCCAATCTTTTCATATCTTTCTTTAAAAAAAAAAACAAAACAGTGGTGTTTCTTGGTCATTCCCATGGCCCACAATCCTCAATATGACTGTCCTGTGCTCTTTCAAATGACAGTGACAAACTACATTTCACAAGTATTTATTCAACATTTTGGGGTGCTTAGGGATCCAGAGTTTAGGAACTAATTCAATTCAGTAATTGCCTCTTTCTTGGGGTCTGCATGGCTGGGAACAATGTGAAAAGAAAACTTAGTATTTACTAGGCAGGCCAGCAGGTCGGAAGTGGTTGGGGTCTCTACCACTCCGACCCCATTCGTTGGCAAACTGGTCAGCTCTGGAGTCCTCTGCTCCACGTCCTGTGAACCTCTGAATGCCCTCTCTGGCATCACTGTAATCAAGACAGACAAGAAGAAGATCCATAACCAAGCTGATGGCAATGGCCCCACCCTCTGGACTCCCTTCTTCAAGAGATGGCCCTAAGAGGAGCCCAGGAACACCAGGGAAGGAGAGGATGGTACTGATCCTGCCTGAGTAAACACTGCTCAGCCCAGGAAGTCACCCTCATGGTCATGCTGGATGAGCAGCACCAGGGGAGAGAGGATGGGGTATCATGCATCATTGCCAACCACTCCCAGCACTACGCACAGAAAAGAGGATGGTTAATGAGCAGTGTGCACAGGATGCAGAGGAGAGCCCCTCCTGACTGTCCAGAGCAGTCAGGCTCTGCTCACCGAGGCCTCTGTTACCTGATCACTTTAGCAGCCCAGGCTCCTCCTGGTCCCCTTTGGGCAGCATCATAGTTCCCTCTAGCATGGAAGTATTTGTCTGAGTTTTTCCAGTTGGCCTCTCTCATGTCAGAGTAAGCCCGCCACATGTCTCTAGTCCCTGGAGAGTTAGGAGATTGATGAGGAAGATTGCATTTAGGCAAAAGAGAGGGTTAAAACTTCCCTCCAACTCATCCCAATGACTTCAGCCTTTCACAAACCACAGAAATGTTGCTGGCTTGAAAAGAATAGTTCTTACTTCCCCATGCCTTGCAAGGAGAAGTATTTTTGGGATGAGTTTTGTTCTGAGGGATTCCTGTCTTAGCTCTGTTGCTGTTGGTCTTTGGCTGCTCCAAAAGCATACAGAGGAGAGATGCTCTCTAAGGGATGTTTCATCATGTGATGATGAAGCTCTCTCTGAAATGGCCCAGGGAAACTTCTGTCTATGGTGTGAGACATGAGGCCTCTTCCCTTCCTCCACTTCTCTCTCTTCTTCTTCCATTTCTTTCCTTTCTCTCATGTTCTCTATGCATCTCTATATAACCCTGGCCAGTCTGAAACTCACGATCCTTCTACCTCAGTCTCCCAAGTGCTACAATCACCACTGCAGCCACAGCTCTCTCCTAGCACAGGCCATGGGAGAAATTGCTCTCCGGGCAGAGTGTGTGCAGTTCTGCTCTGACCCCACGGAATGTCCAGGATCTATTGCAACCTGAGCTGTTCTCAGCTCTCCATCAGTGGAGACAACAGTGAGTTCTCTGATACAGACTGAAAAAAGCTGGATGATCAGAGACTCTAGGTGGCAAAGGGCACACTAGGTTTGAAACGTCTACATCCTCTCCAAGAACAGGGAAGAGTATTAGCCACCTTGGTGGTTATGCAGAAAACCTGAGAAGATGCACAAGGGATGTTCATGGAAGATGCTCAATTTATTATCATCTCATTTATCTGCTTCTCAGGAAGGTGCCACAAACAGCAAAAGGTGTAAACTAAGGACAGCTGTGGTGAGCTGTGCACTGAAGGACAGATCCAGCTAACATTAAATGGGAAATGTCTTCAAAAGTGACAAGTTAGGAGAAAAGGGAAAGCCCAATATCTAGGTTCATTTAATTTTTATTGTGCTGTGGCTGGCGGGATGTACTTCCCTTGGTGACAGTTTCTTGTCCATGTCTCAGCCCCAGAAGACCTATATTCCAGGTAAGCAAGTCATCGTCTTCTGTGGGTGGCAGAGGATCTAGAGCGTCCTTCACAGACAGCTGCCTTCCCCAACCCATGACCTGCTGCTTCTCAGGTCAACAGTGAGTGTGTGCTCGTGAAGTCCTCCCTCTGTCCGGGGAGCTGTGTCATGGATTATGAGGAGCGGGCCAACCTGGGCTAACCTCTGTTCTTCTGGGGTTTTTTGTTGTTGTTAGATAGCTTATTATGCTTTATGCCTCGGTTTCCTTAAAAGATAGGTGTGGCACTACACCACAAGATTAATTTAAAAACTAATTCATTTCCACACATATTGGACAGTGCCTTTTCATTGTGTGAAAAGTTCAGTTAGCCTTGGCTGCTGTCACTGTGGACTGGGGACTGCACTGGTTCTCCTGTGCCTGGCCTGGAACACTCTACCCTTGGGATGTACTTCAATTCACAGTCACCAGACATAGACGTGAGCTGCCACAAGGGGGCAGCAGATCCCCTCTTCTGTTGGCGAATCTGCAACTTTCAAATACAGATTGTTCCTACACTCCTGTGGGAAAGCTGCTGTGCAAACATTACGTGATCTCAGGCTTGGGATCCTCACAGAAAAAGGTAAACACTGACCAGAAGAGTTCAGAACTA
>CABHPR010072243.1:0-11986 GCA_902168415.1 Peromyscus melanophrys | reverse complement strand
CCCTCTCCATCGACTGTGCACCACAAACGACATTTCCCATGATGCCTGTGAACAATAAACTACATCTCCCATGATGTCTCGGGGTCATTCATTTGCCTGTCTATCTATTAAAATCGATGTGTACCACAAACTACATCTCCCATGATGCCTCAGGGCCTTTCCTCCACCTGTCTCTCTCTACATCGACTGTGCACCACAAACTACGTTTCCCCTGATGTTTTTGGGCCGTTCCTCAGTCTGTGTCTCGCTACATCAACTGTGCACCACACATTACATCCCCCATGATGCCTCTGCACTGTTCCTCAGACCGTTTCTCTCTCTACATTGACTGTGGAGCAAAACTACATCTCCCATGATGCCTTTGGGCCGTTCCTCAGCCTGTTTCTCTATATCGACAGTGCATCACAAACTGCAATTCCCATGATGCTACTGGACCATTCCTCAGCGTGTCTCTCTCTACATCCACTGTGATCTCAAAAACTACATTTCCCATGATGCCTCTGCGCTGTTCCTCAGCCTGTCTCTACATCGACTGTGCACCACCAACTACATTTCCCATGATGCCTTTGTGCTGTTCCTCAGCCCGTCTCTCTCTTAATTGACTGTGTAGAACAAACTACATCTCCCATGAAGCCTCTGGGCCGTTGCTCAGCCTGTCTCTCTACATCAACTGTGCAGCACAAACTTCATTTCCCATGATGCTTGTGGTCCTATCCTCAGCCTGTCTCTCTGTACATGGAGTGTACAACACACACTACCTTTCCCATAATCCTCTGTTCCATTCCTCAGTTTTCTCTCTACATCGACTGTGCACCACAAACTGCATTTGCCATGATGCCACCGGACCGTTCTTCAGCATGGGTCTGAATACATTGACTCTGTACCACAAACTACAAAAGTTTCCCATGATACCCCTGGGCCCTTCCTCAGCCTGTCTCTCTCTACATTGACAGTTCACTACAAAATACATCTCCCATGATGCATCTGGGCCTGTTCCAACTCATCTATTTCTACATCGACTGTGCACTACAAACTATGTTTCCCATGATGCCTCTGGGCCGTTCCTCACCCTGTATCTCTCTACATCAACTCTGCACCACACTACTTTTCCCATGATGCCTCTGGACCATTCCTCAGCCTGTCTCTTTCTACATCGACTGTGCACCACAAACTACAATTCCCATGATGCCTTTGGGCACTTCCTCAGCCTGTCTCTCTCTCCATTGACAGTTCACTACAAACTACATCTCCCATGATTCATCTGGGCCCGTGCCAAAGCATCTCTTTCTACATCGACTGTGCACTACAAACTACATTTCCCATGATGCGTCACAGGCGGTTCCTCAGCCTGTCTGTCTCTACATCGACAGTGCAGCACACACTACAAATCCCATGATGCCTCATAACCATTCCTCAGCCTGTCTGTCTCTACATCGACTGTACACCACATACTACGTTTCCCATGATGCCTCTGGGCCCATTCTTCAGCCTGTCTCTCTCTACATCGACTGTGTACGACCAATTACATCTTCCATGATGCCTCTGGGCAGTTCCTAAGCTTGTCTCCTTGTCTACATTGACTCTGCACTACAAACTACATTTCCCTTCATTCCTCTGGGGTGTTCCTCAGCCTGCCTCTCTCTACATCAACTGTACAGGACAAACTACCTTTCCCATGATGCCTCTGGGCCGTTCCTCAACCTGTATCTCTCTACATCGACTATTCACTGTAAACTACATTTCCCATGATACCTCTGGGCCTTTTTTCAGCCTGTCTCTCTACATCAACTGTGCCTCACAAACTACATTTCCCATGATGCCTTTGGCCTGTTCCTCAGCCTATCTCTCTCTACCTCAACTCTGTATCACAAACTATGCTTCCCATGATTCCTCTGGGCCATTCCTTAGCCTGTCTCTCTCCCTACATCAACTCTGCACCACAAACTATGTTTCCCATGATGCCTCTGGGTTTTTCCGCAACCTGTCTCTCGCTACATCAACTGT
This sequence comes from Peromyscus melanophrys, assembly GCA_902168415.1. Classification (NCBI taxonomy): domain Eukaryota; kingdom Metazoa; phylum Chordata; class Mammalia; order Rodentia; family Cricetidae; genus Peromyscus; species Peromyscus melanophrys. Next base: position 9,982 of record CABHPR010072243.1, on the reverse strand, counting down.
GCACCACTAATAACATTTCCCATGATGCCTCAGGCCCTTTCCTCAGCCTGTCTCTCTCTACATCGACTGTGAACCACAAACTACATTTCCCCTGATGCCTCTGGGCCTGTTCCTCAGCCTGTCACTCTCTACATCGACTGTGCACCACAAACTACCTCTCCCATGATGCCTCTGGGTAGGTTCTCAGCCTGTCACTCTATACATTGACTGTGTACAACAAACTATGTTTCCATGATGCCTCAGGCCCTTTCCTCAGCCTGTCTCTCTCTTCATCGACTGTGCACCACCACCTACATTTCCCATGATGACTGTGGGCCGTTCCTCAGCCTGTCCCACTACATTGACGGTGCACCACAAACTACATCTCCCATGATGCCTCTGGGTTCATTCTTCAGCCTATCTCTCTCTACATCGAGTGTGCATGACAAACTACATTTTCCATGATGCCTCTGGGACACTCCTGAGCTTGTCTCCTTGTCTACAATGACTCTGCACTACAAACTACATTTCCCATGATTCCTCTGGGTCGTTCCTCAGCCTGTCTCTCTACATCGACTGCACAACCAACTACGTTTCCCATGATGCCTTTGGGCCGCTCCTCAGCCTTACTCCCTCTCTACATCAATTGTACATCACACACTACGTCCACACAGAGAGAGAGAGGGGCATGTTGGGAAACAGAGTCTACACGGCTGTGTCCACACACACAGAGAGAGAGAGAGGGATAAGGCCGTGCTGGGAAAAGGGATCTGCACAGCTGTGTCCACAGAGAGGGGGAGGGGCATGGAGGACATTTTGGACAAGGCATCATGGGAGGTGTAGTCCTGATTTGTAGTCCATAAGCAATGACAGGAGGACATTTTGTGCAAAGCATCCTGGGCGATGTAGTCCCATTTGTAGTCCACATATAATTATGACTTCATAGAGAAAGACATCATGGGAAATGGAGTCTGCACAGCTGTGTGCACACAATAGAGAGAGAGAAGGGGGCATGGAGGACATTTTAACAAGGCGTCATGGGAGATGTAGTCTTGATTTGTAGTCCATAAGCAATAACAGGAGGACATTTTTCTGCAAAGCATCCTGGGAGATGTAGTCCCATTTGTAGTCCATACATAATAATGCTGGGAAACGGGGTCTGCACGGCTGTGTCCACAAAGAGAGGGGGGGGGGGCATGAAGGACATTTTGGACAAAGCATCATGGGAGATGTAGTCCTATTTGTAGTCCATATGTAATAATGCTTGGTAACGGGGTCTGTATGGCTGTGTGAACAGAGACAGAAAGAGGGGCATGCTGGGAGATGTAGTTCATAGACGCAACACGGAGGTGTCCTGTGTCCCCAACAGGTGTTTTTCAGTGTGTGGGGTCACATGAGGTCACAGAAGGTCACATGGGATCACACGGGGTCACAGAGTGTCACACGGCGTCCCACAGCATCACATGGTGTCACACGGGATCACAGAAGGTCACATGAGCCCACATGAGGTCACACGAGGTCCCATGGGGTCACACGGGGTCACAAGGGTTCACACAGGGTCACACAGAGTCACATGGGATCACATGGGGTCGCACTGGGTCCCACGGGGTCACATGGGGTCTCATGGGGTAACACGGGGTCACATGCAATCTCACGGGGTCATAAGGGCAACATGTGGCATCCATGTTCTTCCCACAGCGGCATGATTGGAAGTGTAGTTTCAAACCTCATGATGCTGTGGGTATAGGCAGTCCAGGAACTGAGCCCAGAGGCATGATGGGAAATGTAGTTACTGGCCCCGTGTGACCCCTGAGCTCCCAGCATGCCTCTCTCTCTCTCTGTGTCCACCACAAAGGACACTTCCCAGAATGCCACTGTGGGAAGAGCATGGACGTCACGAGCTGCCCTTGTGACCTCGTGTGACCCCGTGTGACCCCGTGTGACCCCTGAGCTCCCAGCATGCCTCTCTCTCTGTGTCCCAGCATGCCTCTCTCCAGAGCATTTCCCAGGAGGCCTTTCAGGTGGCCCTGACCTTTACAGGTTTGTTGGGCGCCTAGCGGTGTTGGGGGGGCAGGGTCAGGGGTCAGCCTTAGGGTGAGGTTACTGTTAGGGTTGGTGGTTAGTGGTTAGGTTAGGGTTAGTGGTTACTGGTTAGGGTCAGGGTTAGTGGTTAGGGTCAGTGTTAGTGGATACTGGTTAGAGTCAGGATTACTGGTTAGGGTGAGGGTCAGGGGTTCTGGTTAGGGTTAGTGGTTAGGGTTAGAGTTAGGGTCAGTGGTGTGGGTTAGTGGTTAGTACTTAGTGGTTAGGGTTAGTGGTAAATGGTTAGGGTCAGGGTTAGTGGTTAGTGGTTATGGTCAAGGTCAGGGTCAGGGGTTCTGGTTAGGGTTAGAGTTAGGGTCAGTGGTTCGGGTTAGTGGTTCGTGTTAGTGGTTAGTGGTTAGGGGTAGTAGTTAGTGGTTAGGGTTAGGGTTAGTGGTTAGTGTCAGGGTCAGGGTTAGTGGTTAGTGTTTAGTGTTAGTGGTTAGGTTTAGTGGTTAGTGGTGAGTAGTTAGTGGTTCCTGTTAGTGGTTAGTGGTTAGGGTTAGTAGTTAGTGGTTAGGGTTAGGGTTAGTGGTTAGTGATTAGTACTTAGTGGTTAGGGTCAGGGTCGTGGGTTAGGGTTAGAGGTTATTGTTATCATTATGGTTAGGGTCACCGTTAGGGTGAGAGGTTACGGTTCAGGGTTAGGGGTTTTTAGGGTTAGCTTAAGGCCAGTTTGTGGGTGAGGGTTAGCGTTTGGTGTTTTGGTTAGGGTTAGTGGTTAGTTTTATATTTAGTCGTTAGTGGTTAGCGTTAGAGTCGGTGGTTAAGGTTAGTGGTTAGGTTTATAGTTAGTGGTTATTGGGGAGGGTTAGTGGTCCTTTGCTCTCAGCAGGCGTCTCTGAGCCTCCTCTCGTGTAATGCATCCAGTGCCCTTTGGTCCAAAGGGAACCCCCATCCCCTCTCTACGCCATCCTGTGCTGTGGACTCCATTTCCCAGGATGCCTTTCTCTGTCTTGTCCATCTACTATAAACCACATTTCCCATCATGCCCCTCAGGTCACATTCCAGGGTCAAGGTTAGGTTAGGGCTATTGTTAGGTCAGGGTTAGGGTGAGGGTCTGGGGTTATTGTTAGGGTCAGGGGTTAGCGTGAGGGTCAGGGTTAGTGGTTGGATTAGGGTTAGGTTAGGGCTGTTGTTAGGGTCAGTGGTTATTGTTATGGTGAAGGTCAGGGTCAGGGGTTAGGGATAGTGGTTAGTATTGTGGAAAAGGTTAAGTTTATGGTTAGGGTGTGAGGTTATGGTCAGGGGTTAGGAGTTAGGGTTAGTGGTTAGAGTTATGGTTAAGGTTAAGATTATGGTTAGGGTTTGAGGTTACGGTCAAGCTTTAGGGGTTTTTAGGCTTAGTTGAGGGTGAGTTTGTGGTTACTGGTCAGGGTTAGTGGTTTTGGTTAGGATTAGGGGTTATTGTTAGGTGTTTTGGTTATGGTTAGGGGTTAGGTTTATGGTTAGTAGTGAGTGGTTAGAGTTAGGGTCAGTGGTTAGATTTAGGGGTGAGCTTTATCCTCAGCAGGGTTAGGGTTAGGGTTAAGGGTTATGTTAGGTTTATGGTCAGTGGTTAGTGTTAGGATTAGGTGGTTTGGTTATGTTTAGGGGTTATGTTTATGGTTTTTAGTTAGTGGTTAGGATTAGGGTTCGTGGTTAGCATTAGCGTTACTGGTTAGCGTTAGGGTTAGTAGTTAGAAGTTACAGTTAGAGTCAGTGGTTAATCTAAGGAGTGTGCTTTATCCTCAGTGGGGTTAGGGTTAGGGTTAAGGGTTATGTAAGGTTTATGGTCAGTGGTGAGGGTTAGGGTTAGGGTTATGGTTAGGTTAGGGTTCATGGTTAGTTAGTAGATTTCCAGTCGTCCTTTGCCGTCCTCCAGTGTCCTGTGTCCTCCACTCTCGGGTCATAGGGAAACTTCCGGTGTCCTCTTTATACCATGATCTGGACTCCATTTGCCAGCATTCCTTTCTTTGTATGGTCTGTCTCTTATAAACTGCATTTCCCATCATGCATCTCAGGTCAGATGGAAACTTCTGGTTCCCTCTCTATGTCATCCTATGGTTTGGACTCCATTTCCCAGGATGCTTTTCTGTACACCGGTATCGAAGGGCAGACTACATTTCCGACGATGCCTCCTGGGTCATGTCCCAAACTGTGTTTCACCACAGCATCACGATGTGTTGGACTCCATCTCCCAGTGTGCCTCTGTCTCTACACCGACGTCCATTGGCAACTACATTTCCCATCAGCCTCTTGGGTCTTTTCCCAAGCAAACATTCTGTCGAGCAGCAAGGGTTTGAGACTCCATCTCCCAGCATGCCTCACTCTCTGGACACTGTACTGGGAACTACATTTCCTATGAGGCCTCTCGGGGAATTTCCCAAGCTGTGTTTCCCTATTGCATCGCTAGGTGTTGGACTACATTTCCCAGCATGCCTCTGTTTATATACGGACACTGTGCTGGGAAGTCCATTTCCCAGCGGGTCTCTCCTCTCTCTCCTCTCTCTCTTTCTATGGACACTGTACTGGGAACTACAATTCCCATGAGGCCTCTGGGGCCGTTCCCCAGGCTGCCTTTCCCCACATATCAAGGTTTTGGACTCCACTTCCCATGACGCCTCTCTCTCTCTCTCTCTCTCTCTCTCTCTCTCTCTCCATATATATACACACACTCAGTGCAGGGAACTACATTTCCCATAGTGCCTCTGGGCCGTTCCCCAGCCTGTCTCTGCATTAACTGTGCAACACAAACTACATTTCCCATGATGCCTCTGGGCCGTTCCACAGCCTGTCTGTCTCTGTACATCGAATATCCATCAAAAACTACATTTCCCATGATGCCTCTGGGTCATTGTTCAGCCTTTCTCTCTACATCGACTGTGAACCACAGACTACATTTCCCATGATGACTCTGGACCATTCCTCAGCCTATCATTCTGTGCATCGACTGTGCACCACAAAATAGGTTTCCCATGATACCATTGGCCTTTCCTCAGCCTGTCTCCCTCTATATTGATGTGCACCACACACTACATCTCCCATGAATCCTCTAGCCCGTTCCTCTTCCAGTCTCTCTCTGCATCGAGTGCACCACAAACTACATCTCCCATGATGCCTTGTGGGCCGTTCCTCTGCCTGTCTCTGTAGCATGAATCTTAGAGAATCTTATTAACAAAATCAAACCTGAGCCAGGTATTAGGGTGAACACTGGAAGGTCAGAGAGACATAACAAACCACAGCCACCTCACCTGGCCAACTTCTCAGCTGGTCTTGTTTCCTCAGACTGGAGGCCTCTGTGTCCTCACCCGAATGGATCTCAGCTGAACTGTGCTTCTCCAATGCCAGGCCAAATGCTTCTCCAGGCCAAATGCCTCGAGTTTCTGGTCCTCACGCCTTGTAAACCTTTCTGCTTTCTACCACCACTCCCTGGGATTAAAGGCTCGCTTTCTGGGATTAAAGGCGTGAGTCACCATGCCTGGCTGTTTCCAATGTGGCCCTGAACTCACAGAGATCCAGAGGGATTTCTGTCTCTGGAATGCTAGGATTAAAGGCGTATGCTATACTGCCTGACCTCTGTTTAATATTGTGGCTGTTCTGTATCTGACCCCAGGTAAGTTTATTAGCATGCTCAATTTTTGGGGTGACTACAATACCACATTTCCTCTTTTTTTGTCTAAAATTTAAAAAAGCTTTAACTAGTACAAGAAAAATTATATCCTATAAGTATATACAATATACACAGTCAAGAATTGCATTCACGATGTCTCGTCCATTAACATTTGTCAGATCCAAACAAAAAACTCCATTATATATATTAACAATGTCCAATCCAATAACATTTGATAAATTCAGACAAAATATTTTTCATTACTTATCCTATTTAAAACAAGTAGTTCCTTTTTAAAAGTAGATTCCATAATCTTCCTTTTTATCTTATAATATCCATATTCTCTTTTTTTTCATAATACATTCAGTAGTCTACCTTTTGCCTTTTTTCTTCAGTGTAGATTCAGTGATCTACCTATTTATCCTATTATTTCTTTATCTTTTTTCTCAGAGTAGATTCAATGATCTATCTCATATCTTTTTTTTCTCTTTTTCTTTTTCCTTTCTAGGGGTGAAGATATCTTTAGGGAATCTTGAAAAGAAAAATATTGGGCTAATTGTCAAGTCCTGTATCATTTGTCCAATCTCTGCATAATAGGAAAGTTCAGGGCTTGTCACAAGTTCTTGTTCAGGTAGTCTGTCAGGCTGGATCATCTCAGCCAATCATCTCAAAATTGTCTTGACCAGTTTGTAGTCCAAAGTCGATCTTTCTGTGGTAAAGCTTAATAGCTTTACCATCGTCCATGTGGAATCATCGTTGTAGAGTCCTGTCGTCTTTTTGAAGATTTCAAAGTCACTGTTAGTTGTGGTCATGGTTCCCTGTAGACTTTTTTTTCTTTTTCTTTTTTTTTTATGCCTCCTCTGTGATTTGGAGCAATCACAGTCTGATAAATGTCTGTCTCTCGGAACCTCTGTGTCCTCATATCCAAATGGCTCTCAGCTGAACTGTGCTGCTCAAAAGCCTGAAAGCTTAACCAGGCCAAATGCTTAACCAAGCCAAATGCCTCTAGTTTCTGGTCCTCACGCCTTATATACCTTTCTGTTTTCTACCACCACTCCCTGGGATTGAAGGCTCGCTTTCTGGGATTAAAGGCTGTGTCACCATGCCTGGCCATATCCAGTGTGGCCTTGAACTCACAGAGATCCAGAGGGATTTCTGTCTCTGGAATGCTAGGATTAAAGGCGTGTGCTACACTGCCTGACCTCTGTTTAATATTGTGGCTGTTCTGTCTCTGACCCCAGATAAGTTTATTAGCATGCACAATTTTGGGGGGAACACAATACCACATGTCTCTCTCTACATCAACTGTGCACCACCAACTACATTTCCCATGATTCCACTGGTAGGTTATTCAGCCTATCTCTCTTCATCGACTGTGCACCACAAACTACATTTCCAATGATGCCTCTGGACCCTTTCCTCACCCTGTTTCTCTCTACATCGACCGTGAACCACCAACACATTTCCCATGATGCCTCTGAGCTGTTATTCAGCATGTCTCTCCCTACATGGACGGTGCACAACAAATTCCGTTTCCCATGATGCCTCTGGGCTGTTCCTCATCCTGTGTCTCTCTACATCAACTCTGCACCACAAACTACATTACCCATGATGCCTCTGGTCCGTTCATCAGTCTGACTCTCGCTACATCTAGTGTGCAGCACAAACTACATTTCCCATGATGCCTCTGATCCGTTCATCAGTCTGTCTCTCGCTACATCTAGTGTGCAGCACAAACTACGTTTCCCATGTTGCCTCTGGACCCTTTCCTCAGCCTGTCCCTCTGTACATCGACTGTGCACCACAAAATACATCTCCCATGGTGCCTTTGTGTAGGTCCTCAGTCTTTCTCTCTCTATGTCAAGTGTGTATTACAAACTTCGTTACCCATGATGCCTCTGTGCACGTTCATCATCTGTCCATTTACATCAAATTGCACCACAAACTACATTCCCCATGACCCTTCTGGGCCGTTCCTCAGCCTGTCTCTCTCAACATCGACTCTGCACCACAAACTACATCTCCCATGGTGCCTCTGGGTCATTCCTCAGCTTGCCTCACGCTTCTTGAACTGTGCACCATGAACTACGTTTCCCATGATAACTCTGGGCCTTTCCTCAGCCTGTCTCTCTCTACAAAGACTGTGAACCACAAACTATATTTCCCTGATGCCTTTGGCCCGTTCCTCAGCCTGTCTCTCTCCCTACATCGACTGCGCCCCACAAACTACATCTCCCATGATGCCTTGGGCCCATTTCTCAAACTGTCTCTCGCTACATCAACTGTGCACCACTATAACATTTCCCATGATGCCTCTGGCCCTTTCCTCAGCCTATCTCCCTCTACTCCGACTGTGCACCCCAAACTACGTTTCCCATGATGCCTCTGGTCCGTTCCTCAGTCTGTCCTTCTCCCTCCATCGACTTTGCATCAAAAACTACATTTCCCATGATGCCTCTGTACCATTACACAGCCTGTCTCTCTCACATCGATGGTGCACCACACACTATATATCCCATGATGCCTCTGTACCTTTTCCTCAGTCTGTTTCTCTCTACATCCACTTTGCCCCACAAACTATGTTTCCCATGAAGCCTCTGTGCCGTTCCTCAGTCTGTCTCTCTAAATAGACCAGTCACCAAAAACTACCTTTCCCATGATGCCTTTGAGCCCTTCCTCAGCCTCTCTCTCTCTGCATAGACTGTGCTCCACAACCTGTGCGGAAACTGAGGTGGAAACTGAGGTGGAAACTGAGGCCTTGGGGAGTAAACTGAGGCCCTGAAGGGAAACCGTAGCCCTGGCCGTGGTCACTCTGCCCCCCCAGCGCCGCCATCTTGGTGGTGGAGGTGCTGCTGGCCGAGGATGGCCGCGGCCCACTGCCCGCGCTGCTGCTGTCGCTGAACACGCTGGTGCCGCGTGAGGACCGAGCGCCAGTACCTTGACCTCTGTGCCCACGCCGGGTTCCCGTGCTTCCACTGCTGCCACACGAGGGGTGCCTACGATGTCATGCTGGCCCGGAAGTGATGCGGGGGGGGGGGTGAGGGGGGCGGGGGCGCGCTGGACACGCGTGTTCGGGGTCGGGAATAAAGGGATCCAAGGAACCGCATATCCTGTGGCTCTGTGACCCCGGGTGACCTCATGACCCCATATGACCCCTATGACTTTCTGTGACCCCGTGTGACCGTGTATGACCCCATGTGATCCCTGTGTTACCCTATCTGAAAATCTGTAACCCCACGTGTCTCCGTGTGATCTCACGTGACCCCGTGTGACCCCATGCAACCCCATGTGATTCCATTTGACCACACGTGACCCCACGTGACCTCATGCGACCCAGTGTGACACCATGCCTCCCCGTGTGACTCCATATGACCCCGTGTGACCTCATGCGACCCTGTGTGAACTCCATGTGACCCCGTGTGACCCCTGTTGGGGATACAGGACACCGCGATGTCCTGCCTGCAAACTACATTTCCCATCAGGCCTCTGTCTTGACCCCGCCGTGCACTGGGAACTCCATTTCCCATGAGCCTCTCGGCTCGGGTCCCAGGCTAATGTGCTCTAGAGCATCAGGGGTTTGGGACTCCATTTCCCATCATGCGTCTCTCTTTCTATCCATATATACACACACTGTGCTAGGAGCTACGTTTCCCATCATGCCCCCCTCTCTCTCCATATACTCATACTGTACTAGGAACTACATTTCCCATCATGCGTCTCTCTGCACACACACACACACACACACACACACACACACACACACACACACTGTGCTAGGAACTAGGTTTCCCATCATGCGTCTCTCTCCATACACACAGTGTGATAGGAACTACATTTCCCATCATGCCCCCTCTCTCTCCATATACACACACTGTACTAGGAACTACATTTCCCATCATGCGTCTCTCTACACACACACACACACACACACACACACACGCACGCACACACACGCACACACACACACACACACACACACTCTGATAGGATCTACATTTCCCATCATGCCCCCTCTCTCCATATACACATAATGTACTAGGAACTACATTTCCCATCATGTGTCTCTCTCCATATGTATACACTGTGCTGGGAACTACATTTCCCAGGATGCCTCTCAGGACACTTCCCAACCTGTGTTAACTACAGCATCTGTGTGTTTCGGAGTTCACCTCCCAGGATGCCTTGCTCTACAGCATTACTACGTGTTGGACTCCATTTCCCAGGATGCCTCTCTCGGTGGTTTTGTATTAAAAACTCCATTTCCCATCATGCCTCTCGGGCAGCCACTGCTGTCCCTTTCTACACAGCACCACAAGTTCTCAGATGACA
>CABHPR010072239.1:0-19551 GCA_902168415.1 Peromyscus melanophrys | reverse complement strand
GGGGATGGGGAGAGGTTGGTGGGGGAGTGTCAAGCTCATGATGGGGAGCCCATGGAGATATCTGACCTGAGCTTGTGGGAGCTCACAGACTCTGGACTAGGCCCTCTGCATGTGTGCAACAGTTGTGTAGCTTGGTCTATTTGTGGGGCTCCCAGAAGTGGGATCAGGACCTCTCCCTGATGCATGAGCCAGCTCTTGGGAACCTATTCCCCATGCTGGGTTGCCTTGCCGAGTCTTAATGCAGGAGTGGGAGTTTGGTCCTGTCTCAACTGGGTGTTCCATGCTTTGTTGACACCCATGGGAGGCCTGCCCCTTTCTGAAGAGAGACTGGAGATGGAGGAGAAGTGGACTGGGGGGAGGGGTACATGGGAGGTAGGGGAAGGAAATGGGAGGAGAGAAGGGGGGTAAACTGTGGCTTGTATGTAAAATAAATGAAAAAAATTAATTAAAAAAGAAGGTAGGAAAGGGGTAAAGGTGAATAGCAGTTATACAACTGATCTGACAGGTGAAAAGGGGGGATCCTAAAGGAAGAGGGAGGAGGTAAATATAGGAGAAGAAGGGACAGAGGTAAAATAGCAATATGGATGGCTGAAAAGGCCACAAGGAGTCATACTATTAATTGGCACAGCCATATCTGTTGGGAATAGCAGAAGTCATAAAGCCAGCACAGCTGCTTGACAAAGATCCAGCAGAGCTGAGCCACATGATGGCTGCCAATCCACCTTTGGTTTTCATCTCTACCTGTTACATACTTGGGGCACTTTTAATATTTGTACAATTTGGGGATATTGGATTGATGGAAAATTCCTTATGAATCATTTATGTCTTCTTCCAGGAATGCTGCTTCTAAGCTTCCCCAGGAAATTCCTGAGCATACTATTCCCCCCACTTTGAGGGAGATATTCTTATCTACTTGAAGGTCTTCCTTATACCTTGGAGGTTGTGACACGTAAAGAAGCCAGAGGTCTCTTCATGAGGCTATGAGACATTCTTGAAACAACTGTCCCTGTACTTACACAGGAACAAGATATTCAAAACAAAGTAAACTTAAAAAGTTCAACAAAATTCGGTGGGCTAGAGAAGTTGTCCACAGTTCAGATTACAAGCCTATTTCCACTGTACTCTTAGACAGTTATGTGGCATACAACTCTGCCCTACACAGAGACATACTGATGAGTAAAGTATGGAGTGGAAAGATAAAAGTATGAGGTGTCAGGACTTCCCTCTCTTAGAAAAGTTAGCTCATGCAGAGCCACTACAATGTCATATGACCAAGGAACAACAGAATGCCAGGATTAGACATATAGACAAACTCTATAGAGATATAAATGTGAACATTGTATTATGCTAGAATTTGAATAATAACTACAGCAGCTTTGGCCTGAGGATTTATCTTGGGCACTCTGACCACTAAGAGTTCATAATACACTGTTTGGGACATGGCAAAATGCCCCGGGTGGTTGAAGATTTTGTTTTGGTCTAGCGCCCTTGAAGCAACCAAAGCTACTAGTCTGAGAGCAGGCTGTCATATGCCTCTAGATTCTCAAATTTTGGGTTGTGGGGTTAATGAGTAAGAATGATAACTCTGCTTATTAATGATGTCAAAACTTAAGGGAAAATGATTGGAAATGATAACTCTGTTCTGTAATAGTTTATTAATGATGACTAAAAGATGAGCAAAAGGAAGTAAAACACATGTCCAAAACAAAAAATGATATGAACTATGTTTAGGAACATCATGAATGTATCCCTGCTTACTAAATTCTGTATAAATAAAGAAACACTCTGGCTACTAGTCAGTTAGGCTGCAAGACTCTCCTGACCACCATGGCTTGGCTCACTTCCTTCCCCATCTGACTCCTTACACCCTCTGCAGGACCCATCCACCCCTCGGGATGGCTCCCAGCAATTAATCATTTACCTAAAAAATGTAATGCATATAACTCATTGTATACAAATATAGTTTTTTAAAATCTTCCTTGATTAAGAAATTTTCTACTCACTCCTCATGCTATCCACAGATACCCCTTCCTCCCTCCTCCCACTCCCCAGCCCTCTTTCCCAAGCCACCCCACATCCCCACATCCCCCAAATCGAGGTCTCCCATGGGGAGTCAGCAGAGCCCAGCACACTGAGCCTAGGCAGGTCCAAGCCCCTTTCCACTGCACCAAGGCTGTGCAAGGTGTCACCCCACAGGCACTGGATACCCAGAAGCCTGCCCATGCACCAAGGACAGATCCCAATCCCCCTGCCTGGGTGCCCCCAAACATTTTGAGCCAAACAACCAGCTTCTGTATCCAGAAGGCCTAGTCCAGTTCTATGGGGGCGCCACAGGAAAGAGTCCACAGTTCATGGGCTTCCACTAGTGTGGCCAGTCATGTCTGCACGTCCTCCCATTACGATCTCGATGTTCCTTGCCTGCAGCATCTCTCCTCTCTCTCATCAATTGGATTCCCAGAGCTCAGCCTGGTGCCTGGCCATGGATCTCTGCATCTGCCTCCATCAGTCACTGGACAAAGGCTCTATGATGACAGCTAGGTTATTTGCTAGGCTGATCACTAGAGTAGACCGGTCCAGGCACCCTCTGGACCACTGCCAGCAGACCAAGGTGAGGTCAACCTTCTCGATTCCTGAGAGCCTCCCCAGCACCCTGCCTCTTCCTATTTCCATGTTGTCCTCATCTATCATGGTATTTTCTTCCCTGCCTTCTCACTCTGGCCCTGTTCCAGCTTGACCCACCCATTTCCCTATGTTCTCATCCCCCATTCCTCGCCCTCTGTCACCCTCCACACACCCAGTCCACTTATGTAGATCTCATCCACTTTTCCTTCACAGGGTCATCCATGTGTCCCTCCTAGGGTCTTTCCCTGTTAGTTAGCCTCTATGGAGTTGTGGGTTGCAGTCTGGCCATCCCTTCCCTCCCATTTAGTATCCACTTATGAGTGAATACATACTATGTTTGTCCTTCTGAGTCTGGGATACTTCACCCAAGATGACATTTTCTAGATCCATCCATTTGCCTGCAAACCTCATGATGTCATTGTTTTTCTCTGCTGAGTAGTACTCCATTGTGTATATGTGCCACATTTTATTTATCCATTCTTCAGTTGAAGGGCATCTAGGTTGTTTCCAGGTTCTTACTATTATGAATAATGCTGATATGAACATAGTTGAGCATGTGTCCTTGTGGTAAGATTGAGCATTCCTTGGGTATATGCCCAAGAGTGGTATAACTGGGTCTTGAGGAAGACTTATTCCCAACTTTCTGAGAAACCGCCATACTGATTTCCAGAGTGGCTGTACAAGTTGCATTCCCACCAACAGTGGAGGAGTGTTCCTCTTGCTCCACATCCTCTCCAACATAAGCTGTCTCCAGTGTTTTTGATCTTAGCCATTCTGACAGGTGTAAGATGGTATCTCATAGTTGTTTTGATTTGCATTTCCCTGATGACTAAGGATGTTGAGCAATTCCTTAAATGTCCTTCAGCCATTTGAGATTCTTCTATTGAGAATTCTCTGTTAAGCTCTGTAGCCCATTTTTCAATTGGATTGTTCAGTATTTTGATGTCTAGCTTTTTGAGTTCTTGATATATTTTGGAGATCAGTGCTCTGTCAGATGTGGGGTTGGTGAAGATCTTTTCCCATTCTGTAGGCTGTCATTTGGTCTTATTGACTGTGTCCTTTGCTCTACAAAAGCTTCTCAGTTTCAGGAGGTCCCATTTATTAATTGTTGCTCTCAGTGTCTGTGCTACTGGTGTTATATTCAGGAAGTGGTGTCCTGTGCCAATTTGTTCCAGACTACTTCCTACTTTCTCTTCTATCAAGTTCAGTGTCACTAGACTTATGTTGAGGTCTTTGATTGACTTGGACTTGAGTTTTGTGCATGGTGACAGATATGGATCTATTTGCAATCTTCTGCATGTTGACATCCAGTTATGCCAGCTCCATTTGGTGAAGATGCTTTCTTTTTTCCATGGTACAGTTTTGGGTTCTTTGTTGAAAATCATATGTTCATAGGTGTGTGGATTAATGTCAGCATCTTCAATTCGATTCCATTGGTCCACATGCTGGTTTTTATGCCAGTACCAAGCTGTTTTTATTACTATAGCTCTATAGTAGAGTTTGAGGTCAGGGATCATGATGCCTCCAGAGGTTGCTTTATTATAAAGAATTCTTTTAGCTATGCTAGGTTTTTTGTTTTTCTATATAAAGTTAAGTATTGTTCTTTCCAAGTGTGTGAAGAATTGTGTTGGGATTTTGATGGGGATAGCATTGAATCTGAAGATTGCTTTTGGTAAGATTGCCATTTTTACTATGTTGATTCTACCTATCCATGAGCATGGGAGATCTTTCCATTTTCTGATATCTTCTTCAATTTCTTTCTTCAGAGACTTAAAGTTCTTATCATACAGGTCTTTCACTTGCTTAGTTAGAGTTACCCCAAGGTATTTTAAATTATTTGTGGCTATTGTAAAGGGTGATGTTTCTCCTATTTCTTTCTCACCCCCTTTTTCATTTGTATATACGAAGGCTAGTGATTTTTTGAGTTAATCTTGTATCCTGCCACTTTATTGAAGGAGTTTATCACCAGTAGGAGTTCCCTGGTAGAATTTTTGGGGTCACTTATGTATACTATCATATCGTCTGCAAATAATGAAAGTTTGACTTCTCCCTTTCCTATTTGTATCCGCTAGATCTCCTTTTGTTGTCTTATTGCTCTAGCTAGAACTTCAAGTACTATGTTGAATAAGTATGGGGAGAGTGGACATCCTTATCTTTTTCCTGATTTTAGTGGTATCGCTTTGAGTTTCTCTCCATTTAATTTGATGTTTGCTGTTGGCTTGCTATAAATTGCCTCTATTACGTTTAGGAATGTTCCTTGTATTCCTGATCTCTCCAAGACCTTTATCATGAAGGGGTGTTGGATTTCATCAAAGGCTTTTTCAGCATCTAATGAGATGATCATGTGTTTTTTCTTTCAGTTTGTTTATATGGTGTATTACATTGACGGATTTTCGTATGTTGAACCATCATTGCATCCCTGGGATGAAGCCTACTTGGTCATGGTGGATAATTATTTTGATGTGTTCCTGGATTCAGTTGGCCAGTATTTCTTTGAGTATTTTTGCATCAATGTTCATGAGGGAGATCGGTCAGTAGTTCTCTTACTTTGTTGCATCTTTGTGTGGTTTGGGTATCAGGGTAACTGTAGCCTCATAAAAAGAATTTAGTAATGTTCCTTCTGTTTCTATTGTGTGGAACAATTTGAAGAGTATTGGTATTAGCTCTTCTTTGAAAATCTGGTAGAATTCTGTGCTGAAACCATCTGATCCTGGGCTTTTTTTGGTTGGGAGACTTTTAATGACCGTTTCAATTTCCTTAGGAGTTATTGCTCTATTTAAATAGTTTATCTGGTCTTGATTTAACTTTGGTATGGGGTACCTATCCAGAAAAGCGTTCATTTCTTTCAGATTTTCCAATTTTGTGGAGTACAGGTTTTTGAAGTACAATCTGATGATTCTCTGGATTTCCTCATTGTCTGTTGTTATGTCTCCCTTTTCATTTCTGATTTTGTTAATTTGGATGATCTCTCTCTGCTTTTTGGTTAATTTGGATAAGGGCTTATCTATCTTGTTGATTTTCTCAAAGAACCAACTCTTTGTTTCATTGATTCTTTGTATTGTTCTCTTTGTTTCTATTTTATTAATTTCAGCCCTCAATTTGATTATTTCCTGACGTCTGTTTCTCCTGGGTGAGTTTGCTTCTTCTTGTTCTAGAGCTTTCAGTTGTGCTGTTAAGTCACTAGTGTGAGAATTCTCCAACTTCTTTATGTGGGCATTTAGAGCTATGAATTTTCCACTTAGCACTGCTCATGGTGCCCCATAAGTTTGGGAATGTTGTACATTCATTTTCATTGATCTCTAGGAAGTCTTTAATTTCTTTCTTTATTTCTTCCTTGACCCATTAGTGATTCAATTGGGCATTATTCAGTTTCCATGAGATTGTGTGCTCTGTAATTTTTGTTGTTGTTGAAGTCTAACTTTAAGCCATGGTGGTCTGATAAGACATAGAAGGTTATTTCAATTTTTTTGTATCTTTTGAGATTTGCTTTGTGACCAAGCATGTGGTAGATTTTGGAGAAGGTTCCATGGGGTACTGATAAGAAGGTATATTCTTTTGTGTTAGGGTGGAATAGTCTTTAAATATGTATTAAGTCTATTTGAGTCATAATGTCTGTTAGTTCCCTTATTTCTCCATTAAGTTTCTGTCTGGCAGACCTGTCCATTGGTGAGAGTGGGGTGTTGAAGTCTCCCACTATTAATATGTTGGGTTTTATATGTGGTTTCAGCTTTAGTAATGTTTCTTTTACATATGTAGGTGCCCTTTTATTTGGGACATTAATATTCAAAATTGAGACTTCATCTTGTCTGATTTTCCCTCTGATAAATATGTAGTGTCCTTCCTGATCTCTTTCAATTGATTTTAGTTTGAAGTCTTTTTTATTAGATATTAGTATAGCTACATCAGCTTACTTCTTAAATACATTTGATTGGAATGTCTTTTCCCAGCCTTTTATTCTGAGATGGTGTCTGTCTTTGAAGTTGAGGTGTGTTTCTTGTATGCAGCAAATGGATGGATCTTGTTTTTGTATCCATTCTGTTTAGACTGTGTCTTTTTATGGGTTAATTGAGACCATTGATATTGATGGATGTTAATGACCAGTGATTGCTAATTCCTGTTATTTTTTGGTGGTAGTGTTGTATGTTTCCCTTCTTTGGTATTTGTTGGTATGGGACTATCTATTGCCTGTGTTTTCATGGGTGTATCTAACTTCCTTAGGTTGGATTTTTCCTTCAAGTGCTTTCTGTAGGGCTGGATTTGTGAAGAGATATTGTTTATATCTGTTTTTATCAGGGAATATTTTGTTTACTCCGTCTATGTTGATTGAGAGTTTTGCTGGGTATAATAGTCTGGGTTGGCATCCATGGTCTCTTAGTATCTGCTTAACATCTGTCCAGGACCTTCTGGCCTTTAGAGTCTCCATTGAGAAGTCAGGTGTTATGGGTCTGCCTTTATATGTTACTTGACTTTTTTTCCTTTGCAGGTCTTAATATTTTTTCTTTATTCTGTATGTTTAGTGGTTTGATTATTATGTGGCAGGGGGACTTTTTTTTGGATCCAGTCTATTTGGTGTTCTGTCACCTTCTTGTATTTTTATAGGCATTTCCTTCTTTAGGTTGGGAAAGTTTTCTTCTATGATTTTGTTGAATATATTTTCTGTGCCTTTGAGTTGGTATTCTTCTCCTTCTTCTATCCCTATTATTCTTAGGTTTTGTCTTTTCATGGTGTCCCAAATTTCCTGGACATTTTGGGTCATGACTTTGTTGGTTTTAGTGTTTTCTTTGATGAATCTATTTCTTCTACTGTATCTTCAATGCTAGAGATCTGCTCTTCCATCTCTTGCATTCTGTTGGTTATACTTGCATCTGTAGTTCCTGTTCATTTACTCAGATTTTCCACTTCCAGAATTACCTCATTTTGAGTCTTCTTTATTGACTCCATTTCAGTTTTGAAATCTTGAACTGTTTCCCTCACTTGTTTAATTTCTTTCTCTTGTCTTTCAAAGGATTTACTGATTTCTTCCCATTTTTTTGTTTAACTTTTCCTTGATTTCTTTAGGGGAATTTTTCATGTCCTCTTTTAAGATCTCTAATATCTTCTTAAAGTCATTTTTATGGTAGATATCTTCTGTTTCTTCTGTGTTGGGATGTTCATTTCTTGCTGATGTAGGTTCTGATGGAGCTATATTGGTTTTATGTTGTTGACTGTATTTTTGCACTGGCGTCTACCTATCTCTTTCTCCACTTAGTGCAAGTGGTGTCTGTGTCTCAGGGAGCCTCTCTTGGTCTGATTGATACTCTTGATCCAGTGGGAGCTCTTGGTCTAGTCAATGCTGATGGACTTTTTGTCTTTGGTATCAGCTCTTAGTCCAAGTGGCGCTAGTGGGCTCTGTCTCAGGGGGTAGCTGCAGTCTTAGTGTGTGGTAGATGGTGGTAGTCTGACCTGTTTGTAGGATGTCTGCCTGTCAACTGGCCTCTTAGTCCAGTTGTATCCTGGCAGGCTCTATCTCAGGAAACAGTTGCAGTCTGGGAGGGTGGGTGGGATTTGGGGGAGGTGGGGCTTGGGTTACAGGGTCTGATGGGGGGTGGGAGTAGTCTGACCTGTGTAGGAGGTCTGCCTGCCAGCTGTCCTGAAACTGGAACTGCAATAGGTAGTGGTGTAGGGTTTCAGGGTTGTGCCCCTGGGCCCAAAAGCCTAGGGGCTGGGGTGTTCGGGTATGAGGATAAAGACTCACGTCTTAGTCCAGTTGGGTGCTGGCAGGCTCTTTCTCACAAATATAGTTTTAATGAATTTTCTTGTCTGGGCTGATGTTCCCTCTAAGAACAAAATACCATGTAATAAAACCTTTAATACCAGAATAAGTCCTTTTTCTTCTTGAGTTGTTCACCATGGTTGTCCAAGAGATTCCTAAAACATTTAGCCTATGCTATTTTCCTTACCCCATCGAGGCGAAAGGTAAGTCCTTATTGCTGAAGACACCATGCACTTCAGAAACAGGGCCCAAAGACCGTTGAGCTGGAACTGATATGAATGGCCTCTCCCTGAGGACTAGATTACATGGTACCATGAGGCACCATGTAAACTTCCAAAGGAGGGAGGTAACCAACAGTCCCATCCAGCTATAATATATCACACATTAAGACCAGAATGACACCCTAAGCCTCAGAGTGCAATAATGACACACATATTTTGACAGTAGCCATGAGCTCTATATTGGACTTAAGACAGGCTAAGCAAGAGGGAGACCATATCTGGTACTGGAAACCTAGCTAATTACTAAGTGCTAGTGAAACCCTAGTTGTTGGAGGAGACTCTACAACTACTAATTCACCAATCAGCATAATATGTAAAACAATCCATGAGCATTTGTCCTTATATTTACAAATAAGTGTAGTCTTCATGCCTCTTCAAGAAAACATCTCTTTGCAACACAGGAAGACCACTACAGAAAACCACAACCAATCAAAATGCAGAGTTATGAAGCCCATTCCTAATGGATATATCTACAAAACACTTCCACATCTAAGGCTCAGAAAACATTGTGGAAGAGGGGGTGGAAAGATCATAAGATCCAGAGGATCAGGGACTGTGCTGTGAGATTCTATCTTCTAGTAACATTGGAAGCTATACCCATAAAATCTCACCAGCATGACTACCGAAACTGAATAAGAAGGGCATCAAAGAACATTCTGAAATCCATCAAGATAAGTTCATGAGTCCTCAACTCTTTACAAAACAAAACAAAACAAAACAAAACAAAAGACTATAGGCAGCTAAGTAAAGATGGGAATGGGAGAGGTAACCATCTCCAGGGAAAAGGGTTGTTGTTCAGTGCCAAATGGTCATGACTAGAGATAAACATACAAGTAACATTATATGGACTCAACAGGATGCATTTCAAAATGCATATATGTGCATGCAATAATAGTTGATGTAAAAATAATAAGTATTTTTCCATGAATTTGAAGGAGAGCCAGAAGAGTTATATGGGAGGGTTTGGAGGGAGGAAAAAGATTCTAGAAATGTAATTTAAACACAATCTTAGAAATACACAACAACAAAATAACAATATGAACATGGCACCATTACAGATATGTAGACTAACGCAACAAACCTGAGAATCCAAAACTGAGTACAACAACATCAGCCATTTAATATTTGACAAAGTTGTCAAAAACATAAGCAGGAGTTCTAGAAATGGTGCTGAGAAAACTGCCTGTCCAGGTGAAGAAGAAGAATGTAACCAGCCCTGTATCTATCAACTTGTTCACATACACCAAATGAATCAAAGAAGTGTCTGTGAAAACTGAAGCGAGAAAAACATGGGCAGAACCCGACATGACACAGGTTTAAGAAAGGACTTCCTGAATAAGACTGCATTTGCCCAAGAAATAAAGGCAACCATTGACAAGTGGGACTTCATAAACCTAAAATGTGTCTGTACAGCTAAAGAAACAAGCAACTTGGTGGACAGGAAGCACACAGAATGGGAGGGGGTCTTTGCCGGCTATATATTTCTTAGAAAATGAGTATACGTAATGCATGAAGAATTAACAAAACAAAGAGTCAAAAGGCAAACTACCTTTTTCAAAAAATGGCCATGGGATATAAACAGAGTTACCAACGGAAGACAAAATTGGCTAAGAAATATCTCTAAAAATATTTTCCCCCTAGCACATAGGGAAAAGTGAACCAAAACAACTTTGTGATTTCATCTTACCCCAGTCAGAATAGCTAAGACCAACAAATCAACTGACAACAGTGCCTTTGGGGGTTCAGGGAAAGGGGAACCCTCCTTCACTGTTGGTAGGACTGCACACTGGTACAGCCACGACGGAAATCAGTGTTGAGGGCTGTCAAAAAGCTAAAAATAAATCAACCATATGACTCAGCTGCACCACTCTTTGCCAAAGAGTGTCTATAGATACTTTCTCAGTCATGTCCATTGCCTCTATGGTGGTGTTCCTAGGGGGAGCTGGACAGAAGTCGGTATGAGTATGGTCAAGATACACTGTGTATGTGTCCGAAAATGTCAAAGAATGAGTAAAACGTATTTTTTAGAAAAGAAAGAGCCTCAGCATTGCCGTTCTGGTGCCATACTCCTGCTTCCTGTTGTCCCTACTGCGCTCCTCTCCAGGGCTGCTTTAGGTAGCTAGATGGAGCATTTGAAATTAAAGAAAAAAAACTAAAATTGCCCCACTTCTTACTGCTCACTGGAGAGATGTAGGCAGTAAGATTTTGGACATCTCATGCCCCCCAAAATACTGCTAGAGAGATCTTTAAATATAAACATATTAGAAAGCAATTTGAAAACATGACCATTTAGCAAATAAATAAACAACAGTAGGTTCCCCATGAGGCCTATGCTCTCGGTACCCATGTAATTTGACTATGTTTATACTATCAGTCATGAATTTCCTCCTGGTAGGCAGTCATCAAATCCAAACAAGAGTGTTAGTGGAAGTTTGTGAGGTGGGTACACAATGGGTCAGTGTAATGAGGACTTATTTCCAGAAGAACAAGTATCAACTCTCAAATGTCAACGAACAGTTTGAAGATTCTAAGCAAACTCCAAATGCAGCTGGGAGAAGTACTCGTTAAGACCTGTCATGCCTAGAAAGCCTGGAGTACCTTAGACAGTAGAAGCTGTTTCTAGCAGTGAAGACAAGAGACATGAGGTCATCATGCTACCTACAAAAACTGTTCTTGCTAAACAAGTTAGAGAAGCATATGGTCTGGAGGTCAGGAGCCTCTGACTGATATTGGTCAATTATCAAGTCAGCCTTTATACCCAGTTTCTGTATATTGGTCCTAAAATTCTCACTTTGTTTCTCCATTAAATTCTCAGTAGGAGCTGGGCAGTGGTGGCACACGCCTTTAATCCTAGCACTCAGGAGGCAGAGCCAGGCGGATCTCTGTGAGTTGGAGGCCAGGTGGTCTACAGAGCAAGATCCAGGACAGGTACCAAAACTACACAGAGAAATCCTGTCTTGAAAAAACCATAAAAAATGTTCTCAAGTAGGAGCAAGATCTCTGCTAACTCAGGAAGTTTGTGACATCTAAAATGGAAATAGGAATAGCTATCTATTTCTCAGGAAAGAGATGAGTGAATGATGCCCCCACCACTGATCACCCACAAAATCTGAGTCTTTCATGTTCTTGAGCAGCAGTCAGAGTGCACTTGGGGTATTATTCAGTGTCCTCTAAAGAGACAGATGCAGCCTACATAGCCTAACAATGGGTGTCTCACAGCAGAAAGCTCAAGAAGCTGGTAGTTGTTCAGTTCAAGAGGTTGGATGTCTCACCACTGCCAATCTGGAACTGGAGACCCAGAAGTTTTCTGAAGAGCTGCTAACCTTTGGTCTACATTGGCATCCTACATGACCTCCAGACCATATGCTTCTCTAACTTGTTTAGCAATATCTTGCCTTTGAAGAGACTGAACTTTCACCAGACCTTGCAATAAAGTTAACAATACACATTGAGATCATTTAAGCTATGCAGACTAAATTAGCTACTTAAGCTACTTTGCTGTCCTACTGTGTACTCAGCCTATTTAAGTTTAACCTGCCTTTAAGAAAACAGTAGAATCAACCTTACAATGCCTTGAATTCCCATGCAATCAGATTTTACAACTTAAGATAATTGCATAGCTTTAATCTTAACCTATGTACTCTAGCATGCTCCTGAACCAGAACAATGTATGATATATATTGTAATCATTTTCTGAAAACAGCCAATGGGTTGAATAAACAAAATGAATATCCCATGAATGTTGGAAGCAATATGTGGATTCAGGATGGTAGCATCTAACCATGAGGTCAAATGCTATTCTGGGTCAGCTGGGAGTCAGTAAAGTAACTTTTCCCACTGTAAAACTCTGTTAAGATTTCTGGAGAAAATAATTCCTCATTTCTGTTCCAGATAATGTTTTCTGGCCTTTGTTAGGGACAGAAAACAGGGGCAGACACAAGTCACACAGAGGCAACAATAGAACACGCAGGCACAACAGACAGGCAAGAGGTAGGCAATATAGACAGGTACAATAGAAAGGCAACAAACAACAAATAAGTACAAAGACAGGAAACACACAAACAGATAACAGACAGATAATAGGAGCAGTCAGATGGAAGGCAGGGAAAGAAGTGGATAATTAAAATTTTGCTTCATTGTTGGTTAGCTATTTCAAGAGGAAGTCCTCTCTCTCTCTAATTCCTTAATGAGACACTGATGAATTTTGGTGCCCACTCTGAGGTTACTTCATTGTGTAGCTGACACATTTTGGCACCTCTCTGAGGTTTCTTTAATGCATAATTAATGCACTGTGGGATAAATAAACTCTCCAGCAAGAGTGAGGTCAAGCAGATAAAACTCAATGTTTCCTTCTTCCATTTCATTTTTTTCTGGGTTGCCACAAGTAGGAACGGCCCAGATTTAGGGGAAGGGGGTGCTGTTTCAAATAATCAGATCAAGAAAACTCCCCACAGGAGTACCCAGTAGTTTGTACTTTAGTTAATTTTATAATCAAACAAGTTGATAACCAAGATTCACTATCACACACTTGGGATATACAGAGTCAACCCTTAAATAAATATTCAGAGAGACTCAATACCTTTCTTATGTCCCTGATACTTTGTCATTCTTTGCTCCAGTTTTCCCAAAAGAGGGAATAAATGTGATATGAAAAGATTTGGTGATATGGGCAAGCAAGATGGCTCAGTGGCTAAAGATAAAGATGCTTTCTGGAAAGGCAGAGATCTGACCTGAGTTCCATCCCAGAGACTTGCATAGTAGAAGAGAAACTCCTTCTAGCTGTCCTCTGACATCCACATAGGAACAGTGATGCACATGTGTATGTACACACAAATACACACACACACACACCATTTCACAAATTAATCAATTATATGTAAATACATATATTTATATATAATATATATTTGATTTATTGTATATATTTGAGTTTGGGGAGTCTGAGAAGCAGGAAGGGCAACAGCAGGCCTCCAAGGAGGAAGGTACTAGAGCTGCAGGGAAAGGCTCTGAGAGTTGTGGGTGGAAAGTAGGTAGGGACTTTTCAGCAGGAACTCAGAGATGCCTGTCTCAGATTGGAGATGGACAGAAGCTCCTGGGCAGGAGACACCTAGATAACCTGGAAGAAAAGGTGACAAAGGTCTTGAACATGTGGTCAGCTTAACTGGATCCTTCTGTGCAAGTCTGAATGGATTCAGCCCTCATCCCATTTCAGTCCAGAAGAGCACAGTCTAGGCAGCCAACTCTTAAACTACATGAAGTGGAAAGTCCCAGTATCCTTCCTGAATATATTTCTGTGGCTACCCCATGAGGATGTGGCTTGTGGCCTGTGATGAAATGCCTACCCAGAGACTGTAATAGATACAGAACCTTGGAGGAGAGCAGCTAGTGTTGCTGCAGTTGGGGACATTCCTTTCTGTTCCCAAGACAAAGGACTGTCTCTGAGGGGACACTCCGGATTCTGGGCTCTGAACGATGAGACAGTCACATCCACATGAGGGTGCTGACATGGCGGACAGCAAGCCCGGACTCCTATACTCAGGATCAGAGGAGCCCAATGGCAGTGGCAAGAGAGGACCTGTGACAAAATGGAGAGAAACTGGACTAGATCAGAGACCTCACAGGGCACCCTATTATCAGTGATGGTACCCACACTCATAGCTGATCAAAAGCATGTTAACTTAGAAAGTCAAGGATATGTGGCATTTATTGGTGTGATCTAGAATTTAGCACCAGGCCTGGCTCTCAGAAGCTGACTAAGCAATTTTGTTCAGTGGCAATACATGGCCTGAAGATCCTGGAAAGCTGATCTGGAAAAAGGATCAACCTATTAATCCTTTGTTACCACCATTAAATTTATATTTTCTTTTTCCCAATAATATAATCATTATGGGGAACTGTGAAAGATGTGGGACCATTCTTTGCTTGCAAGCTGCCTCAGTTCTGGAGACGCTGGCAGTAGATATGGACCTCTAGATCAAACACCAAGAACAGCTTGTATAAGTATCAGCGATATAAGCATCAACATTTTTATACCTATTCTACAAGACTATGAGAAGACAACCCCAGGTGGTATCTGCAAAGTTGAGTTTGGGGACCCCATATTTTCCACATTGGTCATATTGTGTCTCTACCTTCCATGGTTGGTCACACTTCAAACAACCTCAGAGAGGTGAACACAGAACAAAGGTAACCATGTCTTTGCTAAAGACATTTGAAAATGTGAGAACCATGGACAGTTTCTTCCTGCAAGTCACAATGCTTGTAAGTGAAATTCTGGGCTATTTTTTCAATCCCTGAACTCCATGAAAATAAATATAATGATTTTCAGCAAATACAGTAGAATGTACAAAGAGTAACCATGTATCTGATCCGACAATGGGTGGAGAAACTCCTTAAAGGGCCAGGAAGTTCACCTTGCTGTCTTCTGAGGCATTCTTGCTAGAGCTGTTGAAACAAAATATCCAAACTGAAAACATAACAAAAGCCTCAGAGAACTGCAGCTCTGAACTTGAGCAGATATGTTTAATATGTGTGTTTGTGAGCTTGAGTATGTATGTATCTTCACCATGTGAGTGCAGGTGCTTGTGGAGGCCTGAAGAGGGTGTTAGATGTCCTGGACTGGAGGTACAGCTGATATTGAATGACCTCATGTAGCCAATCCAGGTCTTCTTCAAGAGAAGTACATGCTCTTAAATGCCAAGCCTTCTGTTGAGTGCTTTTTCATTTTTAAGAGATGAGATGTCTCTATGGTGCCAAGGCTGGCTTTGAACTCCTGGTCTCAGGTTAATGTCTTGCTCCAGGCTTGCAGTTGGCTAGGGCTTAATGTACATACTATGTTCCTGGCTCTATGCAAAGGATTTTGAGTCTTCCTAAGACCAAAAAGAAATTAGGAAATGTCAGTGGATTTGCCAATAACCTTGGTCTGGTAGCTGTAAATTGTAGACAAGCATTGAAATATCACATACATTCCATTAATGGGTGTAATTATTTTGACAATTAAAATTAATGTTACAAAAGTTTGTGCAAGAGCTTATGCTCAGTGGTTTAGCACTCATTCCTGAGGCCCTGTGTTCAATCTCCTGTACTACAAAAGTTGTTAGTGGTAGTAAAAGGACTTGAAAAGCAAGAGGACGAATCTTCACTGACATTCTAGGAATGGAACAATAGGGATTTTTCTCTCTGGATGTAGAAAGTTGGGGACATCTGAAAAGGGAGTATTGGTGAAATTATTAAGGCCACTCCACGTAGTTAAAAGGAAGATTTATTTAGTGGGTAACTTACAAATGAAGGGATAGGTAGGTGGCGGGGTCTGAGAAAGGTATATCGCAGTCCAGTGGTGTTCTCTGGAGCTCTGCTCGGT
This sequence comes from Peromyscus melanophrys, assembly GCA_902168415.1. Taxonomy (NCBI): domain Eukaryota; kingdom Metazoa; phylum Chordata; class Mammalia; order Rodentia; family Cricetidae; genus Peromyscus; species Peromyscus melanophrys. The sequence continues at coordinate 3,536 of CABHPR010072239.1, read as the reverse complement.
CAACCCCCACCGTCTAGGGTCCAGGAACAGAGAAAGCTGTCCCATCCCAATCTCGGGTCTCCATGGTCCTCCCTTGGCCCTGGGCGTGACAGTTGCTGAAGCCTCAATGGGGGTTGGGACTTCCAGATTAAAGCTGGAATGGCTACCCACTACATCTCCCCCTTTTTGTCTAAATAAGAAGGTTCTAACCTAATACCAGCAGACAAATAAAACAGAAGAAAGCTCTGTTCAATATGTCCAGATTCAACTACATGTAATTGAATATCTATTATGTACCAGGCTCTGGGTATTATGTTTTCTCATGCACCAAGCACTACCATACCACTTAGAATGAGAGAAAAATGTCATCATTGAACAATCCCAGTCCTGCCACCTCTTAATTCTGTGGCATCATAATTTAGAGAATTTGCCAGAGTAAAAGTTTAATAATTTGCATACCTGAAGAATAGGTAATCTTAGACCCAGGTTTACAGACAAGGCACACAGCCAGTGTTAAAGTGTCACCATTTCCACTGAACTGTGTGTCGTATTCCTGGGATTCAAACTCAAGTCCAATCAAAAGCACATGACCATCCCCTTCCTCTATCAGCAATGCCTAACATATTTCAATTTTGGGCACACTGAGGATCTGGGAACAAAAATTATTGATGGTGGGGGAGCTGAAAATTTATGCAGCATGATCCCTATTGGATTCTAGCTCACTTTGTACCCCAACCCCTAGAGCAATAGTGAATTTTGTCTTTATTTTCTTTGGATTCTTGTTGATGTCTACAGAACAAGGATACTTGCAAGAGGATTCCTGAAAAGTTCCTTAGAAGCCTAAAGTCAGAGAAGAGCAAACAAGGGAGCCATGTAGGTGGAGTTTTCCTATCCCAGGAGCCACTTCCAAATTACCACGCAGAGGTTTATATTAAATATAAATGCTCAGCCAATAGCTCAGACTTATTACTAACCAGCTCCTACATTTTAAATTAACCCAAATTCCTTATTTACCCTCTGCCATGTGGTGATAACTTTATTAGCATAGTATGGCACATTCACCTTGCTTCTCCATGTCTCCTCCTGACTCCTGACTCCACCCTTCTTTCTCCCTGTATCCTTAGTTTGATCACTGTGCCCATACTTTTTGCCTGACTATTGGCCAATCAGCTTTTATTTGCCAATGAGAGTAGTACATAATCATAGTGTACAAAAATATTGTTCCACAGCAAAGCCAGATACACTAGACAGCAGCATGGAGCCAGCAGATACCATCAACCATTAATGGTCACAACCCTCCTGTGCAGAACACCATTCCATTTCACACAAAAAAATCCTGAAGTCTGGGGCTGATAGTTTCAACATGATGTCACTATTAGTGCTCCCCTGAGCTATATAGAGTCACAGTCTGTTGGGCTCTTGTCAGACTCATGAGAGGGTCAGACCGGAGCTGAACAGGCAGAAACATTCTATACAAGGAGGGTTTGGTCACACTTGACCTGAGTACAGAGTCCATGAGCCACCTTAGGGACTGATCTGAGAAGCCCAGCACTCCCCAGGACCCCAAGCTCAAGCTTTCAGTGGCTCTTGTCTTCCTGAGCCATTGAAGGAACTCATTACAACCTCTGGGCACCTGGGAGAAGGTTCAGAGCTCTAGAGTCTCCCTTGGGGAACCAGAAAACTGTGCTGGTCAGTTTTGTTCTACACAGGTCCCTAGGGACAGGACCAGTCTGGCTGATTCCCAGGGGAGGAGTTGAGCTCTGGATCCCAACCACAATAAGACAGTTTATAACCCTCCCCATGCCCTGGGATAGACCTCTAGAGAATATTAACCACAGGGCCTGGAGGGGCAGGCTGGGGCAATGAGCCATGTAGACCTCTGTGCACTGGGGCAGCCATCACCAGCATGTTGTATGGATCTCCTCCAGAAATCTCACCCACTGGTTGGGCCAGAGATACTTGTGACCCTGAGCATAGGTGAAGCCCAGGGTAGGCAAATGGTGAGTGAGACTCCAAAATAATGAGACCCTGACCTAAGAAAATCTTTCTATCTCTGTTGCTGAGTGTGTCCATGACAACCAGGGTCTGTTGTGTCAGTTGACAGTGCCTTGGAGCAGGATGAGGGCCTCAGAGCATGGGCAAGAAACAGTCTCTCAGTCTGCAGAGCTTTAAGAACAGGTATGTGTGCTTATGTCAGGCAATGGCCAGTGGAGAAAAAGTAATGTGGTAACCTTGAGGGAGTGTGAAAAGGACCTGTCTGCGAGGAATGTCTGGATAGACTCTGGCTTAGTGTTAGCATTTTGTTAATTGCAGATTTGTTTACAATAACTTTAGTTTTTATTAACATGTTGCAATATTAGTAATCTTGGTTTTGAATATCATCAGCCAGTGATAGTACTTCATTCACCCGAATCTTCTGAGCAGAGAGCAACCACGTACAGAAAGACAGGTGCACAGCACAGGGGTCATGTCCACTGCTGCACAGGATATTGCTGTTCTTCCTTCCTCCCCCTCCTTCCCTTTCCTCTCTCCTTCTCTTCTCTCTCCATTTTTCTTCTCCCCTCTCCTCCTTCCCCTCCTCATGCTCAATTTCATACTCTCTCTTCTATCTTCCTCTTGCCCATCCTCCTTCATCTATTTCCTTTAAGCTATGCACTATCATTATGTTAGCTAGCCAGGGATTCTGCCATGCTATGGGTTCCAGATGATAACGTAGAATAAACCTCCCTTCACTGGGCTGCATGTTGCACGGGTGCCAAGGGCCACGGGCTCCTTGGCTGTCATTGCATCCTTGGGCAGTGCCATTACTCCCAGGAATTCAACATCAAAGAATTGCAAGAGAGTGTTGTGTTATATGCCCTTTCTTTCTGGAGAAAGGTGACTGATATGGAGCCCAAAGCTAGGCACACAGTGACATGTACTCTAACAGGTAGTTATATTACCATTACTAGCTCATATTTTGGGAAAGACAGTCAAGCTATAGAGAAGGAATGGTGCTTGACTTGGTCTGTCCCCAAGGATAAGACTTTCATTAGCTAAGGTACTCATAAATAATTACTGGGGTCAAGGCCTGGTAATGAGGAGGAAGTGTCTGAACCAAAAGGGGCCTATCCCATTGTAGAGTAAAACCAATTTTCAATTTTATGAACAACAAAAGGGAAAATAATGCTAGCATTACAGAGTTTGAGTACTGGGTGGTGATGGGAACACCCCACAAAACCAGCAATGATTGGAATAGGGAGAACAGGACACCAAGTACAGCAGGGAGATGTTGGGAAGAGCTAGTGGATCAAGAAGTCTAATGTTACAGCCTTTGCTTTGAGGTGTGAGAGAGGCATCAGAAGGGTTTATGTAGATGTCTTAGGGTTTCTATTGCGGCAACAAAACACCATGACCAAAGGGCAAATTGGGGAGCAAAGGGTTTATTCAGCTTACACTTTCACATTGCTCTTCATACTGAAGGAAATCAGGACAAGAACTCAAATGGGCAGGAACCTGGAGGGGAGCTGCTTGCTGGCCTGCTTCCCAAGGCTTGTTCAGTCTGCTTTCTTATAGAA
>CABHPR010072232.1:0-13114 GCA_902168415.1 Peromyscus melanophrys | reverse complement strand
CCCTCCTTGTCCAGATAAGATGTGGTGTCTGCAGGTTTCCTTTTGGGGAACCCTCCTGCACCGGTGGTGAAACCTCTGTGGTCCCCATCCTCTACATCCTGGTCACTCAATCTGAGGAATGCTTGGGAGGCTTAAGACTCTTGCGGCTTCCAAACGTGGGGAAAAAATAGCTTCTTGTCTTTCATCCTAGGCAGTAAATTTTATCAGTGACATTGAGTTTAAGTTTACCGTTGAAGCCATGTGGCGAGACCCTGTGGGAAAAGTCCCTTTCCCTGAAAAAGAAGTTTTAGGAGGAACTTCTCCCTGTATTGTTACTCTGAAAATGGCAGTCACCCTGAACCGGGATTTGAACTGATCAGTTCAAATACAAATCTTCCAACTTGGAGCAGAAGGAACAGAAGTAGTGATTTAAGTCATAGAAGGTTGAACCTAACCTGAAGAAGGTTAGATAAGTAGATAAGTTAGATAAGAAGTAGATATAGAACAAGCGTTTTTGTTTGTTTTGGTTTTTCAAAACAGGGTTTCTCTGTGTAGTCCTGGCTGTCCTGGAAGTCACTCTGTAGACCAGGCTGGCAGGGAACTCAGAGATCTGCCTGCCTCTGCCTCTCAAGTACTGGGATTAAAGGCTTTCGCCACCACCGCCCAGCTTGCTTTTATTATTTTCAATTGTGTATCTGTGTGTCTGTGGGTATGTGCGTGTCCTACAGACACTAGGCAGTGCTCTGGAAGTACAGGAAGTGTGTTTAAATACTGAGCAGTCTTTTCCCCAGCCCCTCGGTTGGTTGTTTTTAAGATTGTTTATGGAGGTGGTGGCACATCACAGTTCAGGGCCATCCTTAGCTACATGTCCAGCCTCGGCTACATGAAAATTAAAAGGAATGTGGGGAAAGAGGCTAAGTGTGGTGATATTTTGTTTGTACTCTGACAAATAAAATCTGCCTGAGGATCAGAGGACAGAGCCAGCCACTAGATTAAACATAGAGGCCAGGCAGTGGTGGCACACACACCTTTAATCCCAGCACTCGGGAGGCAGAGATCCGTTTGGATCTCTGTGAGTTCAGAGCCACACTGGACTACACGAGATTAATCCAGTCTAAAAGAGAAACAGAGCCAGGCAGTGGTGGCACACACCTTTAATCCCAGCACTAGGAAGGTTGAGACAGGAAGTGATTTGGCTGGGCAGAGAAAAGAATGTAAGGCAGGGGGAGACGGGTTTCGGCACATTTTGGCTGAGGACTCAGAGGCATTCAGTCTGAGGATTCGTGGAGACAGGATCTTCTCTTTTTCGCTGAGGAGTTGGTGAGGTGAGAAGTGGCTGTGGCTTGTTTCCTCTGATCCTTCAGCGTTTACCCCAATATCTGGCTCCAGGTTTTTGTTATGAGACAATTAGGATTTGTACAACAGCTAAGGGTGGACATGTAATTTTTAACACCAACATTTGGAAGGCTGAGGCAGGAGGCTCTTGAATTTGAGGCCAGCAAGATTATTTTCTAAGACTTGAGGTAACCTGTGAGTACGATTACTCTTCTTTTGACCCAGATACCTCTCCCTCCAAATCATTTAAACCAAGAGGTTCAGATGTCTGTGTTCACTTTAGAACATGTGTGAAATTGCCCAGGCTAGCAAGGCTTTATGTACCTAAAGAGCCACCAAGTATCTGAAAGGTGTCCCTTTAAAGAAACAATGTGTGACTTTTAGACAGTGTACAGTAGTGTTGGTAAGTGTACTGACGACAGACAGTATGGCTAGATGTGTGATTGGTGGTCCAGAAGAGTGCTGAGGTTTTGCTCTACATGCTTGAAAATGCTGAACTTAGAAGTTCTGAAGCTGTGATCACTGACAATAACCAGAACAATGCACCCAAAATACAGTCAGATTATCCCATATGTGAGCTTGCCTGTCGCATTGAAATGATCCTCACTGAAAAGGAACTGTTCCTAAGCCGGAAGAGAACATTAAAGAACAAAAAACATCTCAGGAGAAACTGACACCAACAGAAACTTCCAGCATATGAATAAATTTAGCAGCAAATAAATGTTAATGAAATAAAATGATGAAGGCAGTAAGAAACAGTGGCTAGATAGGTTGTTTCCTTTTTATTGTTTGTTTGTTTGACCCAGAGTCTCTTGTAGTTTAGGCTGGTCTGGAACTCCCATGTAACTGAGGTCCTCTTTTAACTGTGATCTTCCTGCCTCCACCATGTAAGCCCTGTGTGCCACCACGCCTGGTATGTGGTTTTCTTTATTGTTTTGATATAGGGCTTCACTCTGTAGGTTAAACTCACTGGAACTTACTATGTACCTATGTAGTCCAAGCTGGCCTTTGATTCCTGGCAGTCCCCCGTCTCCACTTTCTGAGTGCTGGGATTGTAGGTGTGAGCCTCCGCGCCTGGCTTAGGTCAGTGCAAAGGAAAGAGGGCAGCACACACCAAGTGGAGTTGTTCTTGGGTGCCTTCTCCAAGGTAATTGTAGAAATATAAAAATAAAGGCTCTTGTTGCCTGTGGAATGCCTCTGTGCATTTGTAATCCCAGTATTCAAGAAGCTAAGGCAGGAGGATCAAATTTTGGCCGTTCTGGAGCTACACATACACAGTGAAGCCCTACCTTAGGAAAGGGTCCTGTTGTTTTCCTCCTGATTGAATTGGTGGATATTGATGTGGTACAGTAGGGTTTGTTGCTTAGGAGGTTATGTTTAGGTTGCTCTCTGCCAAAGACCGTATTAACAGAGCTTTGTTTGTTTCAGGATGCCACTGGAATCATCTTCCTCGTCAATGCCACCATCCTGCCCTTTTCTGTTACCTGCAGTGCCAGACGACATTAGCCGTTCTTCCCCTCCTCCAATGTCTTACATCACTTCCCATGAGATGAAGTGTATTCTTCACTGGTTCGCCAGTTGGTCAGGTCCCCAGCGGGAACGTTTTCTACAAGACCTGGTTGCTAAGGCAGTGCCTGGAAAGCTGCAGCCACTGCTGGATGGTCTGGAGCAGCTCAGTGTATCTGGGGCACACCGACCACCTTGTATCTTTGAGTGTCAGCTGCGTCTTTGGGATCAGTGGTTTCGAGGTTGGGCCGAGATGGAGCGCAATGAATTTGTCAGACAGCTGGAGGTCAGTGAACCAGATTTCGTGGCAAAGTTTTACCAAGCAGTGGCTGCCACTGCTGGTAAAGACTGATAGGCATTCAGATGGAGAAGATAACTCCATGTGGTCTAGCCAAAGGCCATGACTGTAGTGAAGATGCAGTGCACCTGCTGGGGTAGTGGTGTGCCTTTTCTTCCAGCACCAGGAGGCAGAGGCAGCCTGGTCTACAGATCAAGTTCCCAGCCAGTCATTGCTACAAAGTGAGACCCTGCCTTAAGGGAAAAAATTGCTTGAACTTCATGATGAGTGCCAGCCCTGTTTTTAACTTTGTAATATGTCACCTGAACTCTGTAAATGTGATCCGATTAAACAAATCTGATTATGTCAGGCACCTGCTTTATTTACAGGAGATGTCTAAATCTCGAGAATTTAATGACTTGTTACTGTAACTAAAAAGAACTTATATCTCATTGCCAGGTGGTGGTGGTGTATGCCTTTAATCCTAGCACTTGGGAGGCAGAGGCAGGCAGATCTCTGTGAGTTGAGGCCAGCCTGGTCTACAAAGCAAGTTCCAGGACAGCCAGGACTGCTATACAGAGAAACCCTGTCTCAAAAAAGCAAAAAAAAAAAAAAGAGTTGGTTTTCTCTGTCCACTTTGTAGCTCCTCAGGAATCAAACTTGGGTAAATGACCTTACCCATCTTGCTGGCTGACATCACACTTGTCTTATTTTAAACTGATCTCTTGTGCCATACATGTATTTCTCATGATAGTTAAGTGGTAGATGGTCCCACTTGGAGTGTAGCTCGTTTCTGATAAGCCAAAGCTCCCAATGCACCCACCAGAATTAGCAACAGTAGGCAGAATCCCGTGGATAGAAGTCGGTCGGTCATAGAGAGGTTATGGTCCAAGGAAGTCAGTAGCCTAGGAACATGAAAGGCACTGTTTGTCCTGCAGTAGTGTTAGGCGTTAACGGAATAGAAACCTGTTTGGATCAAGCACTAGGGCAAACAAGCCAGTAAAAGCCAATGTGGAACCCAAAATGTGGGGATGAAACCAAGGTCCAAGTCTCCAGCAGCTTCAAGTACGGAAAGGAGACCTAATGGTAATGATGACTAGTTTATGGGAAGACACTGTTTTGGTAGCTAGATTTATAAAGAGAGAGGTGTAATGGCACATGTTTAACGGATGACCCCAGTACTCCTGAGGCAGGAAGATCAGAAGTTCAAGATCATCCTTAGTTATATAGTAAGTTTGAGGCCACCCTGATGCTAAATGAGACTTTGTCTCAAAAAAAAAAAAAAAAAAAAAGAAAGACACCAAATCTATAGCTGGGGAAGCAGAAGCAGATGGATCTGTGAGTTCAAGGCTACCCCACAAAATAAGTTGTAGACCAGCCAGGGCTTCACAGTGAAACCCTGTCTCACCCTCTTCTGTCCCCCTCCCGTACCCCCCCCCCCAAAAAAAAAAAACCAAACAAGAAAACAACTGAAATCCCTGAGTTCTAGGGATGGGGCCCTATTGCTGTTTGATGGGCCTAAGGTAATGTTGGGCATCTTTTTACTGATCTACATAACCTTGTTTAGAAAAAGGTATACATAAATGCATGTTTAACAAATGTGATTTCAGGGGCTGGAGAGATGGCTCAGCAGTTAAGAGCATTGCTTGCTCTTCCAGAGGTCCTCAGTTCAATTCCCAGCAACCACATAGTGACTCCCAACCACCTATAGTGGGACCAGATTGCCCTCTTCTGGCATAAAATTGCACATGCAGATAGAGCGCTCATAAAAATAAGTAAATCTTAAAACAAATGTGGTTTCAAATGTCTGAGAGCAGGGATGCAAAGCTTACTACTGGGGACACACTCTTACTTGCTGTCTTCTGTGGTAAAGATGGCTTCTCCATGGTGTACTCGGAGGGGTTTCTCCTGAAAAGTCAGAGTCAGGGTCCTGTACAGTGTAGCAGTGGAAGGCCCCTGGCAGCCTGGAGACTTCCGCATGCTCACAGTGAACACCAAACTTGTGGTGATAGATGGGCTGTGGAAATAGCACCTGAGCAGACAGTGAGATCTCTTAATGGAGGAAGAGTGCTTGAGAGAAGATCTGAAGGGTTAAGTGTAGGTTTCAGAGTGCGATGAACAGCGTAGAGGGAGCGTGAAAGAAGGGGGTTGGGCACTCTGTGGTCCATTGTCATAGGGAGAACTGTCCCTTTACCTGCTAGTGCCAGCTCTGGTCACCACAGTCTGCAGAACTAGCTCAGCCAGCTCTTCTCTCTGCTCTTTCCCCAGAGCGTGGCCTGGGGTCCCAGTTAATCCTAAAGACAGCTGGAATAGCTGGTCTTGAGTTGAGAACCTCGGCGGTGGAGAAGTGGCGGCATTGGTGCCTTTGTTACTCAGACATAGCCGGCCTTGGGGACAGTAGAGAAGACCGTAGTATCCAGGTATCTGCAAGGAAATAGCTAAGTTACAGCTTCAGTTACTTGTTTAGGGATGCCTGCTAAGGAAAACGACACATTCTAGGTCAGTCATGGGCTAAGGAGGTATTTAGGGGAGATGAAAAGGTAGGTTGGCCAGGGGCTGAGGGTGAAGCGCAGTACGTGCAATGCCCCAGATTTAACCCCCAGCACTGCTAAGTAAATGCATAAATAAAAATTCAAGATTTCAAAAAAAACACGCTGAACATTAGGCTTGGTGGTTCATGTCTGTAATTCCAGTATGAGATTACTGTATGAGAGGCTAAGGCAGGAGGATTGTCACAAGTTTGAGGTTAGCCTGGGCTATATAGCTAGTTCTGGGCCAGCCTGGACTCCTAAGAAGCTGGACAGTAATGCCAGTTAAGCATTTCCCAAATTTTCTGTGTGCTCTGACTACTTTTAAAATTATCACCTGGGTGGTGGTGGCAGCGGCGCATGCCTGGCCCAGGCAGGTGGATCTCTGTGAGTTTGAGGCCAGCCTGGTCTACAGAGTGAGTTCCAGTATGGAAATCCTGTCTCACTGTCTCAATAAAAAGAAAAAAGAAAAAAAAGAAAAAAGAAAAGAAAAGAAAAAAATTTCACCTGAACAGCCTTTCCCGGAAGGCAGGGTACCCACGGTGACCCCTCAGCTTGCACCTCATACGCTCCCCTGTGTGTGCATTGATGTAAATAGCAACGGCCTGTGGGAGTGATCCAGGGTTGGCCGACTTTGTCTGTGGAGAGCACTTGGGAGGTAAGGTTGGCAAGGAAGCAACGGCTATGCAGATGGTAGATCTCCCCATGGGGCTTCTCTGCTCTGGTGAGGAGTCCATTTTCCTCCTTCCAGCATTCACTCTGCGGGGGAGGGAAATGGTAGACTAGTATATGCTGTAGAGGTCGACTCCTCCAGGGCCTTCTTTCTGTTCTGTAGTCCACTCACCCCACTGGCCAGGGGTTTGTACATGTGGCAGCCTTCTAGCATTGGGTCGGAGGAGCAGCTCCCCTTGTCCAGGTGCAGGTAGTGGCAGCCCATCCCACTGTGTGGAAGGGATGGTAGAGAGATGACGCTGGGATCGAAGACAGGTGTATAGTCCCCTGCCCGCTCAGCACACACCTGTGGGTGCAGAAGAAGTCTGAGGATCCATTCCTGCATGTGCTCACCAGGCCAAATTCTAGCCCAGAGCCTGCTTGTGAGGTAAGAAAAGAAAGTATTAAAGATGAAGCCTCAGGCTGGGCATAGTGACTGACGGACGACTTTGATCCCAGCACTTGGGAGTAAGAGCTAGGAGGGACTTTGTGAGTTGGAGGCCAGCCTGGTCTACATAGTGAGTTCCAGGACCAGAGCTACATAGACAGACCCTGTCTTGCTCCCCCACACCCCCAAAAAAGAAAAGAAACCCCAGACATCCCTCAGTACCATCGCCACTTACAGTTTGAATTACACCTTAGTAGCAAATATATATCCAAACTATAGCCTCCCACAAAGCCTTGCCGATCTTGATTTCTTACCCTGACCCCACAATAGCTCCTCCGCAGCACTGTAGTTGACTTGATACCAGCCTGAATCTTCAAAGGCAGCAAGAGTTATCGGGTCAAGTCTCGTGTACCGGGCACCATCAAAGGTAGCAGTCATTATAGAGCCCTGGAGTAATCTGGACTCCCAGTGTGAAGACAGAGAGCCCTGTTGGGTAAGGTAGTTGGTTGCTGTTTGGCTACTCCCTGTTTCTTTCATCGTCCCAAGGTGTTATTCTCACCTCCTCTTCCAAAGGAACGCCCCGCAAAGGCCCCGGCACACCCAGGTGTCTGGCTAGGCCGTAGCTAACAGTCGGAGTGGTGAGAAGCAGCTGTCCCCACTCATCTCGTCCTGTCACTTGTTTCCGCGTAGAACAATTCTCTCTAGCTGGTTTCAAAAGGGAAAAGTTAGAAAGGGTGCAATAGAAGGTGGTGAACTCCCTCTGGTTGACATTATAGGGAGCCCACCCACTCCCTCACTCCTTCCGGTTACCACTGAGTCCTGAGGGGCAGTCCCGCCATCTCTTGAAGAGCTGTCCGGAAAAACCCAGGGCATGGAGCAGTTCATGCAGTGTGGCCTAAGAACAAACAGCTGCAGCGTGAGGGCTCGAGTTCTGCTCTGGGCTGGCTCCAGAGCAGAACTCGAGCCCCTCTGCATAACCAGCTCTCCGCAGAGCTTCAGGCACCTCTGTTCCATCCTCAGTTGGTTCTTCCACTTCATGGGAGACAGCCGCCCCCATCCCCATCCCACATCCATCATGCAGTAGTCACCATGACGATATCACTATGGCTGAGGCCGGGGCTGGTGAGATGCTGGGCACAGTAGACAATGGTACCAGCGAGGGGTCTGTCTTCTGAATCCAGCTGGCAGCAGGCAGCATAAGCTATGGCAGCGGGCTGCACACGGGCCAAGAGAAGGTAGGGTAGAAAGGAGGGAAGCCGGGGCTCTGTAGAGCTCTGCTGGGGTGGTGCCCACAGCTACCCTGGAAGGTTCTTAGCCCCTACACAATTCAAGCTTTATCAGCATACTCCAAACTGCCCCCCAAAGAAGCACACCTCAATAAAATGGTTTCTATTTCCATACTCCTCCTTACAAAGTTTCAGATCAAGAGAGGCAGCAGGGAAAAGGGGTGGGCTTTGAACCTCACCTCTTGGTGACACTTGGAAGTGTGGGCAACCCGTACATACAGGAGAAAATCAGTGTTTGGGACTCCAGGGCCATCTGGTTGGATTAGTTGGGGCAGACCATGCTCTGGCCACAAGGAATAACCACGCAGGTGGGCATCAGGCATCTGTCCAGAAAGGAAATCGAGGGTAAGCCTAGCAGGTGGATGGAAACTGGATGCTAGAGGGAAGGAGATACCTTCGGGCGGTCTCAATACCATCCAGGTAGCCAGTTGGAATCGGATTCCTAGCTGAGCATGTATAACTCAGAGCACTTCACAGCATGTGCAAGGCCTAGGTTCAAATTGAGGTGTGTGTGTGTGTGTGTGTGTGTGTGTGTGTGTGTGTGTGTGTGTGTTTAAAGCAGAGTTGTGCCCCTAGCTACCCAGATCTCTGCTTTAACGTACTTGAGGAGCATGGGTGGAAAGAGACTAAGGAATGCACATCATTATGAAGACCGAGAGGAGGACAATTTCACACATCTGAGATCAGGTCCTTTTAAGTGCTGAGGTATTAGGGAAGTCTAAATAGGTTAGAGACCTTCAGATACCTGAGGCTGGTGACTTGCTCTCACCTTTATCCCAAGGCAACTCTCTCCTTTGTATCCAGGGTTCAAGAGGCTACACCTGTCAAAAAATGTGAAGTGAGCTGGAGGCATTTTCTAGACGTCTTTGGAGAAGACATTACCAGTGGCAGACTCACCTGTGGTAGTTTGGGGTCTCTGGGTCTCCCCAGACGGCACGGCAGTATTGTGTAGGGTCTCGACTCAGAAGCAGAGGTCCTTGTACTGGGGTGACTTAAGGCAAGGGGACAATTTCACCTCATCATCTGAGTTCAATTCTTTTTCTGTGATGGCCTCTTTCTCTTAGACCTCCTCTGCCCCTCAGCCCTTCGTGATAATTCCTGTCTTCACACTTACCTGCTAGGATACCCTGAATTCTTCGGGTGGTCTCTCTTAGTGCAGCCCGGGCTCGAGATTCCCCCCTCCTTTTGTCTCCATCAGGATCCCAAGCTTCGTTGGATACAGGATCTCTTGTATAGTAGGTCTGGATTCTGAGGGGTTGAGGATCATGGGAACCAGGGAGAGGAAGGACTGAGGAGCGGAAGCGTGTGGGCATTTGGGAGAAATGGGGCCTGAGAAGGCGCACAGACTTCTGGGTCTCGTCATGCAGACATCTGCTTGTGGCCACCGCGAGGAGGAATAGCAGCCACATCTTCACTCTGTGTCTCCCACAGGCTGCCCTGGGTCCTGTCCGCTGTGGCCAGGTCACTTATTCCTGCCCTTTCTGTAGTCTCTCTCCACACCCCTGGCACCTTCTTGCTTGTTCTTAGAAGAGTTGAAAGCTGTTGACTAAATCTAGTTTCCTACTAGGAGGTAGGATACGAACCACAAGGGCTGGAGCCGTGCTGGGGAGGAGTGTGATTCTGAGCCTTCAGTTTACTTTTCCAGAGAGGGGCTACCCACATTCCTGCCCCCCTCCCATCTTTTTCAGTGGGGAGCCTTGCAGTCTCCCCCAAAACAACAACAGAAAAGTGGAGGCAGCATGATGGAGGAGGAATGCGAGGGGGCAGTAGTTTTGGGATTTGTTTGGTTTTGTTGTTTTTCATGGATGCCTGCCCATCTCCTTGGAGGTGAGCAAACAGGTCCTGCACTTTGCTGGGCCAGCCTCTAACTAAGCTGTGAGACTTTCAGGAATGTTCTGCACCTGTGTCAGCTGGTACACAACAAACACACTTGAGTTGACCGATCTCTCTTTCGGGAGGCTGTGGGCTAGGCCCGGGAGGCTTCTCAGAACCTGCTCACTGGTTGGCAGGAAAGGGGAAATAAACTTTAAAGATGGATGTACCAGAAGTTCAAAGATATTCTGTGGGACCCGCTGGGGCCCTTTGTTTTCTTTGCTCCCACTGTGCTTTTCTGAACTGTTTCCCGCTTGGCTGCCCGCCCTTCCTCCCCTGCCGGGCTAACTCCCACCTTTCCTGTAGTTACTCTGGGAAGCCTTTCTTAACATCCCCAGCCCAAATTTCACACCCAGCAGAGGTGGGAGGGAACATTTCCAGGAGGTCCCTGACCTTGCAGCTCCTGACCAGACCTGCGCTTCTCTGAGGTAAGTACAGGCTCAGGCTCTTCCGGCTCTCCCAAACTCCTAGAAGAAGCCTACGTCCTGTCAGGTCTTCAGTGTGGGGATGAATCCCTAACTATTATTTTCATTTCTTTTCTCTCGTTATGTAGCTCAGGCCTTGAACTTGCGACACTCTTGCCTCTGCTCCCCCAGTGCTGAGATTTCAGCCCTGCAGCGTCCTGTCTGCTCCACTACTTTACTTGAAGGCAAGGGATGAAGTCCCACATGTTAAAGCGGGGTACCTAGTTAACGGCAGGGAAGGACTAGAGGCTATTCTTTTTAGTTTTTGAGGGGGCACGATCTCACTGTGTAGCCTTGGCTGGCCTGAAACTCTCTATGCAAACCAGGCTAGCCTGGAGCTCACCGAGGTGCCTGCTTCTACCTCCTGAGTACTGGAGTACTGAGATCAAAGGTGTGCGCCATCACAGCTAGCTCAGGACTAGAGTATAAAGGGACCTTCTGGCTTCTCAGACCTTCTGGCTTCTCTGGGAGATATATATATATATATATATATATATATAGTTTTTTCGAGACAGAGTTTCTCTGTGTAGCCCTGGCTGTCCTGGAACTTGAGGTGTAGACTAGACTGGCCTGGCCTTGAACTCAGAGATTCTCCTGCCTCTGCCTCCCAAGTGCTGGGATTAAAGGTGTGTGCCACCTCCCAGCAATAACTCTATTTTTACACATGACAAGGGAAACACTCCACTCTGGAGCCAAAGCCACTCTGCCGTTTCCTATTTAGGTCATTTTTGACCAAGTGCTATCTATGGCGTTCCCATTTTAAAGGATTGCTATGAGGAGCGAGTGAGTATTTGTAAAGCACGAACTGCCCAGAGCATGGAGAGACAGCTCAGCAGTTAGGACGCTGGTGCTCAGCCTTCCTAACACTGAGACCTTTAACACAGTTGCTCACGTTGTGGTGACCTCAGCCACATAAAATTATGTCATTGCTACTTCATAACTGTCATTTTGCCACTGTTGTGAACTGTAATATACATATCTGATAGGCAGGATTTCTGATATGCCTTTGAAAGGGTCGTCCCAGAGCTCTCGAGTGGATTCCCAACACTCATGTCAGGTGGCTCACGACCATCTGTAACTCCAGCTCTAGGAGAATCCAGTGTCTCTGGCCTCCACTGGCACTCATGTGCAAGAAAAGAATATGTATTATGAGGCGAGGCAATGGTTGGGATGTAAAATAAGTAAGTAAGTAAATAAATAAATAAATTAATAAAAAAAAAAGAATATATATGCCGGGCGTTGGTGGTGCACGCCTTTAATCCCAGCACTCGGGAGGCAGAGGCAGGAGAATCTCTTGAGTTCGAGGCCAGCCTGGTCTACAGAGCAAGATCCAGGACAGGCACCAAAGCTACACAGAGAAAAGTCTGTCTCAGAAAAAAAACAAAACAAACAAAACAAATAAAGAACAAGAATATATATTATACAGGCTGGGGCAAGGTCTTGTTTTCACTTTCTCCAGAAGAAAAAAAAAAATCACACACACACACACAAACACACACACAAACACACACACTGCAGTTAAGAGAATTTAGAATTAAAATTTTTATTATTATCAGGTGTACAAGCTTGAAGGGGACTCTTGTTCTTTCTCTAAGACAAATATAGCTTTCTCTAGCTGTCTGAACACTTTTTTTCCTGGAAAAAAAAAAAAGAAAAAAAAGTCCCAATAAGTAGTATTTATGTGATGTTCCGCGGGCCTGGCTCTCCCGGTTTCGGGCCTTCTCTGCAGCCGCTCCTGTCCTTTGCTGCCCCCGTGTGGCCATGCTGAGAGAGGTCCTGCTGGAGTAGGGGGTGTCCTTAACAAGGGCTGTGGGAGTGGAGGGTGGAACTTGCCCCACACCAGCCAGAGAAACTCAGGGACACCTTACTTTTCTTCCACTGCCTGCCTATAAGTAGTTTCTGTGACACCTCTCAGAACAGACCTAGCCTACTGCAGGAAGTAACAGTTAACTAAAGTGTATTCATTCAGGACCTGCTGTCAGCCCTGCACAGGAAATGCCTGGAAGAAATAAATACCTTGCCCCTGCTTTGTTCCAGATCCAAGTTATCTGCCCATTGGGATTTTCTTTATTCCACAGAGAGAAGAGAGCATTCATTTGTATATACTGTCTTCCAACAGCAATTCTTTCTCATCTTTAAAACAAGTTGTTTATTTGTTTGTATTTTCAAGACATGGCTTCTCTGTGTAACAACAGTCCTAGATATCCTGGAATTTGCTTTGTAGACCTCGCTGGTCTCGAACTCACAGAGATAGATCAGCCTGCCTCTGCCTCCCAAATGCTGGGATTAAAGACATTCACCACCTCTGTCCTGCCTCAGTTTTGTTTTGTTTGGTTTGGTTTGGTTTTTGTTTTGTTTTGTTTTTTTTAAGAGAAGGTTTCACTTGAACTCAGGAGCCTCCTGATTCCTCTCCTCTACTGAAATCCAGTGCTGAGATCACGGAAATGTATTACTATGCCCAATTCTATTTTTTTTTTTTTTACTTATTTAGTCTTTATGTTTATGCTTTATTTATTTTATATGTGTAAGTGTTTTACCTGCATGTGTGAGACGTGTGTGCCTGGCATCCAATCCCCTGAGACTGGAGTTGCAGGTGGTTGTAAGCCATCATGTGAGTGCGGAGAACCGAACTTGGGTCCCCCTGCAAATGCTCTTAACCACTAGACCTCTCCCCATCGCCCCTAGCTCCATGTTGACTTCTGTGTGACTGTGGTTCTCTACCAGACTTCAGACAGAGATGGTCTTACTCATCTCTCTGAAGGTGTGTG
>CABHPR010072228.1:0-15693 GCA_902168415.1 Peromyscus melanophrys | reverse complement strand
CAGCTCAAAAGGGGGGTTGTCCTTAAATAGAATTCTGTTCTGCCTTCTCATTGGTTGTAAACCCAACTGCCTAACTGCCTCATCACTACTTGTTCGCCAGACTCTGGCTATGGCTTGCTAATAGCTCTGACCCCTAGGCAACTTTATTTATTAACATATAACATTTAAATAAAAAAGAAAATATCACCATATTTCCCCTTTTCTATTTTAATAAAAGAAAAAAAAGAAAAATGCTTATAACTAACATAAGAAAAACTATACACAGAAGTACAATAACTATATACAATATATACAAGTAATAACTACCTAAACAATATCTAGTCTATTTTTATTTAACAAATTCAGAGAAAATAAATTCTATTATCTATTATCTATCCTAGTGTATCTAATTCACTTTCTATCCTAATTAATCTTCAACTATAACTAAATAATCTTCAACTCCTTCAGAGACCCAAGAAGGAAATAACATTACCTAACAAAAATAAAAACTTCCAAAAAAATTGTGAGTTGACAGAAACAGCCAGCCACCTGGACAGTCACCTGAGGTTTCTCCGCAGTGTTGGGGCATCATCTTCAACCTATAGGCTTAGTGTATCTGACAGACTCATTTGTGAAGTAAGATGTACACAAGGTCAACAGTTCAACCTCACCTTGGGTGAGAGCAGTCCATGTACCAGAAACACCTGAATTCCATAAGTGTCATGTCATGATTCAGAATTATAAATTCTGGAAATTGTTGATGGTTTTTTAATTCAGCTGTCCATTCTTCTTGACCGTGTATGTGTGGCTTCATCTCAGCATCCGGTACTTCTGCACATCCCTCTATTAAATGCCAGTCTGCTATTGAAAGGTGTGAGCTTACTCTTCAAGAATAACTGTTTCAGCTGCTGGTCCATTGCACATCACAAGCCATCGGCCCACTGCCTGTTCTGCTGCCTTCAAAGAAAAAGGCACTGTACCTTTTCCAGATTGCGAAGGCCACTTCAGGGATGGTGCCATATTGTCCTGGCCTCAGACGATGCCTTTTGATAAAGCCATAACCATAATTGTTTTGACAAGAATCGGTAGTTCTTTGTTTCATTTCTGTCTGTCCATTCTGTCCTGTTGTCAGCAGTTGATTCGAGGATACTTTGTTGTCCAGTGGCCAACTTTTGCCACAATGAAAGTTAACTCCATACGCAGTTTCTTCAATGCCCATATTCTCTCTGAAGTAGATTGGTACTGCCAGGAGCCGACATGTCTCATAGTCATAACAAAAAAGATTTTCTAAGTTATTAAAACATTTTAAATGCCATATTCTGTAGATCTCCGAAGGGTTTGAAGATGACCTGTCTATCCAAAATATATCTGCTCTATCTTGAAAACATACCTAATATGACTACAAGTTTTCTTATAATGTCTAACCACTAACTTTCATTTCTTCATATCCTAATAGTTGGTAACAATAACATTCAAGAATCAAAAAATTGTATTACATTGTTAAATGAACGGTATAAATACAGTTAGAAATATACATATAGCATTTTCTAACAATATCAATTTCAATATATATAATTTGTATACAACATAAAACAATCCAATCCAATGTAAAGTATTTAAAACTAGTAATTGTCTTTTTCTTTTTTCTTTTCCTTTTTCCGTTTTTTTTTTAATTTTTATTTTTTTATATATATATAAATATAAACAAGAACCGTAAATCTAATCTCCTTTGCTTAGTCCTTTTCTTAACCCTTGATAACCAGTTGTAACCAACCCCTCTAAACAATGAAAATTATCCCAGACCTAAAACCCATTAAAAGACCAAAAAACCACCCGTCCCACACCACCTCTTTGGGAATGTGGGCATCGTATTCTTGAAATTGTTTCCTGCTGGGTATGGGCGAAGGTATCTTTGTTCTGAAAAGAAAAATTTTAGGTTAATTGTCAAATTCTAGGAAAGGTAACTATATCCTTCATTATCCAGTCTGTGTATAATACCAAAGTTCAGGATTTATTTCATGTCCTTATTCAAGTAGTCTTTGGGACTGGATCATCTCAGTCATCCCTCTCAAAATTGTTCTAAGCACTTTGTAGTTCAAAGCTGATCTGTAGATGATGTTCGTCAGCTTAGTGATGTTATTATGGTCCACGTGGAATTGTTGTTGTTGTTGTGGGGCCCCATTTTCTTCCTGGAGACTCCAGTTGATGCCAGGCCTGGCCGTTATTTCCTGCAGAAAACTGATAAGAGACTCGAACACAAAGACATATATACAGATAATATTCATACCTTAAGAAAAGTTTAAAGAATCAGAATAGAATCAAGGAGTTGAGATTAGTAATAGATAGTCCCTTAATTAATTTTGCTTTCTTCTGTCCCACAGCAGAAGATGGCCCTTCTGGCATGATACAGGGAGTTTGCATTTTCCTTTTAACAAACATGCTTGAGTTTAAAGAAGGAGAGGGCCATTCTCCAACTCTAAAGTCAGCCTTAAATTATAATTGAACTGGGACTATTAGAAGATGAATAGTGTTAAATTTCTTTAGAGAAGAGTAGAAACAAACATTTAGGGAAACATAAAAATTTTTTAGATGATATACCAATAGGCCATTTTACTCTGTTTCCTGGAATAGATGATTTGTCCCTTTTCTTCACTTGTTTCATTTGTCCAGTGGTCTTCAGATTCCTTAGGCTTCATTCTTCTAAAAGACAAAAACAAAAACCTTTCCCCAAGTTTAATTTTGGGGATGTTCCTTTTTTGGCAAGTTATTACCTGATTAAATGAAAAAGCATGTGTTACTTTTATAAGTTAGTTTAAATTGGATGCTCATGCTGGTTGATGAACTATCACCTCTTCAATTAAGAGGTCTCTTGTTCAAATCGAACCTTTATCAATTTTGATGGTACCCACAGCTTATCTCCTCCTGTAGAAACAAAAGCAAAACCTCATCCCCAACGTAGCACATACCCTGGTTTCCATTCTGAGGTTAGCACATCCTTAAAGTATATAGGTTGATTCAATTCTGTAGTTTTTTCTTTTCTGATTTTTCTATTCTCTTTGTTTCATCATCCTGACCAGCATGACTTATTTCGACAGGCATTTGGTTATTTAATCGCTCTGAGCAGGGGTTTCTTCTACGACTGCAGGAAAGGCCTGAACTGGATTTGCTATCGGGGCCCGCATGAGGCCCCTCTGGGAGTTTCCCGAAAACTGAGGCAATGGATTACCTTGTCTGTCCCTTGTTGATCTACATTCATTGGTCCAGTGTCTTCCCTTACCACACCTTCTGCATACTCCAGAAGGAAGGGGCATTCTATTACCATTGTTCCTTGAAGAAACATTGTTCCTAGAAATGACCTGTTTACAGTCCCTTTTCAAATGTCCTTGCTTTCCACATCCAAAACATCTAACATTCCTCAAACCTCTTGAAATTACTTCTCCTACCCACATATCATCATGGTCATGAGCCTCCACATTAACTGTGTCTCTAATCCATTCTTCCAAGGGTGCAGATCTTGCCTTTAACGGCCTGATTATTCTTTTGCATGCTGCATTTGCATTCTCAAAGGCCAAAGATTCAATTATTATCTGACTAGCTTCTGAATCGGGGACCGTTCTCTTTACTGCTGAAGCCAGTCTTTGTAAAAAATCTGTGAAAGATTCTTTTGGGCCTTGTGTAACTTTTGTAAATGACTCAGCTTTTTTCCCTGGTTCCTGAACTCTGTCCCATGCATTCAAGGCCGCCATACGACATAAAACCAAGGTATGTATATCATATAGACATTGGGTATGCATGGAAGCATATTGGCCTTCTCCAATAAGCTGATCCTGGCAGACTTGTATTCCTTTATCCTTCCATTGTTTTTCTATGTTTTTAGCTTCTTCTTTAAAATAAATGTGCCACTGGAATTTTTGGCTTGGCTCTAAAACAGCCTGTGCCAGCTCCTGCCAGTCCTGTGGTGTAATCCTATTATATGTTGACCAAGAGTTTAACATTTGCTTTATATATGGGGAATGCATGCCATAAGATACTATTGCCTCCTTAAACCTTTTTAAATCCATCATGTCAATTGGAGCCCAAATATTCTGTGTAGTCATTTGATCAGGCATCTGTTGTGTGGTTACTGGACAAATCAAGGGTGACTGTGTAAAAACAGGCTTCCTTTCTGTAACCGTACAATCCGATCTTGGAACAACTTCACTGTTAATTTCTAAAACTGTCATCCTGGCACTTAAATTGACTATCTTTTTAAATTGTAAAATGAGTAAAAACATAGTTACGAATTGCATAATAATAATAATACCACTAATATTAATCATCCCATACAGTTGTTTCATTATCACATTGCCTAAATCTTCAAACAAAGCCCAATTTTCTTCCAATTCACGCAGAAAACCCATTTTTTTTATATATATATATAAAGGTGTGGAGGGAGGAAGAGAGAACTGTTAACTGTTAACCGCTTGGGCCTACCTTCAGTCCGGCCTGGGCCCGAGCTAGGGAGCCAGCCGCCCAGGCAGAAAACCGGACCCGCAGTTAATGGATTCCTGTCACATTGGGCGCCAGATGTTTTTAGCTTCTTCTTTAAAATAAATGTGCCACTGGAATTTTTGGCTTGGCTCTAAAACAGCCTGTGCCAGCTCCCGCCAGTCCTGTGGTGTAATCCTATTATATGTTGACCAAGAGTTTAACATTTGCTTTATATATGGGGAATGCATGCCATAAGATACTCTTTGTTTTTGAGTTGTTAGTAATATCATAGTACTGTTTGATTTCTGACACACAAATGCTACTTAAATGTTTGTGGCTGTTGGGAACAATGTGAAATTACACTTTCATTCATACAGACGCTTCTATTCTAAAATGTAAGTATACATGTTGCAATATTGTTTCTACCACTAGCTTGCTTAGTGGATGAAATATAAAGTTAAATGACAACAAAATTTCAGTTAAATTCTTTGTTTGGTGGTTTGAGTTGTATTGCAGGTACTCTAACAATTCAATGACAAGATTCTTTTCTTTGAGACATCAATGTTATAAACTAAGAACTCATTAATTTCATGTTTGGTTGGTATAAAATAAAATTAATATGCATATAAAGAAAGAAAAATAGAACAAAACTATTGAAATCAAGATAAAGCTTATTATAGATTGTGTGGTGCGACAGCATAAAATATTTCACATAACTTTATTATGAACTTTACCCTTGTTCAATATGTACTTCTGACTATGGAGTGAATCTGGCTTCTGGCCACCAGTGGATTTGAAGCACCAATTTAAGATGACTCCCTCACCTCACTCCTGAGGGTTAAGTATAAAATGTTTACCTTCATAGTGTCCTAACACATAGCTCCGTGCTCCTTTTCAGTGGGGAGTTAACACTAGTAATTACTGAAATCCCAAATCATCTGCATCTTTTCACAGATGAATATCGAAATAGCCATTATAATCTAGGGGTGGATGGACAGTCACTGCTCACCAAGGCACGTTCTAAGGGGTTTTCATGCTTTATCAGAGTAACTCCTCCTCAAAGTCTTGTAAAGTTTGTTTTCATTGTTTCCATTTTCTCTTTAAAGGCTTCTCTTTTATCAATTTAATTTTCTTTTATAAGGTTTCTCTTTTATTGTTTCCATTCTAAAGTATAAGTAGGAAGGTTCAATAACCTTCAATAATCCCCAAGGTTCAATAACCCAGCTAATACAGAAATACTAACAGGCAGATGTAGCCAACTGAGAATTTTTGGCATGGTTCTATACTATATCAGTTATCATAAGAAATCATTTCCCCAGATCTTCAAAGAAACAGTGGAAAACAGGATAGATGGAGAGAGCAGAGATGAGCTAAAAATTCCTTGATAGAAGCCATGGAAAATAAGAACTAACAAAGATTCAATTAAAACTTAGTCTCCATAGTTCACTTGTAGCAACTCTTGTTGCCTAGTTACCACCAGGCAGAGAATGAACTACACAAAGAAGTTGCCACAATTACAGGAAAAATAATGAGTGCTGCTTATCTCTGCATTCTGCTCTTAAGTAATGACTTAGAAAGTAGAGAAAATACAGTTCTATTAACAGCCTGATGGGTGTTATTTACTCTAAAAAGCAATGCTTTCTCATTCTTTGTTGGCACTTTGAACTTTCTATATACACAGCTAGTGAACATATCGTGAGTTTCACACACACACACACACATACACACACACACACACACACACACACACACACACACACACACACACACACATTCTCCAGTAGAATATGAACAGTGTATCATCCAAAGCACTCTGCTGCTCAGAGCAAGGCCCTGGGTTTGATAAGGACACTCTGAAAATAAAGAAGGAATATTATGCATCAATAAGAAATGTATAAACTGAACATTCCTTGTTTTGACTGTCTGAAGTTCCTTATATCATTTTTTCTTAAAATGCAGGTCCTCTAACAAAATCTTATAGTTCAAGAGACTTGAATTTATTCCCTACCAGACTGTACAGGTATACATATGATATCCAACTCAAAAGGTTCTTCATCTCTGCCTTAGGGCACATTACCCAAGATACCCAACAATGCTTTCAATGGAGCTTTCTATCTAAACACTAGCAGAGCTCTCTCAGATTATGATCTGTACACCTATAAGTTTGTGGGTATGAGCAACAATATTTCCTGTGATATGGGGAATTCCAGTCTGGGAATAAAGTGAATAAGCAGAAGCAACAAAGCTATTCAAGTGCACAACATTTAGAAACAGCCTGCCTACTGTCTTTCACAGGTATAGAGTCAGCCTACTTGCTTTTTGCCTAAGATGATTTGATTTAAGTTGTCACTGCAAGCAAAAATTTTTCAGATACAGTTCTCTCACCATGAAATTACTTAATTCCCTTTTGAATTTGTTTATATTAGAAGACCTTGGGATTTAGACATGAGTTATTTAAGAAAATTACCAGTTGACAAAAGTAAATTTCCTTTTATTTGTCTTTAACATATCTCAAGTATCAGGTAAATAGTAATAGAAAATTTAAATCCTACTAATAAATGTAATTGTAGCTCTATACACACATTACAGTCATTAATACTTGGGAGAAAAATCATTAAAAATCTCTTACCCCCCCCAAAAAAATGTCTCATTTAAGAATCACAAGTCTTTAAATTCTATCATTGGAGGCTATTTCCAAATGGAAATCTTTGTAATTTTCCCCCAGTCTTCTTTGAGAAAACAAATTACCTGAGGTGCTTATACCTTAGTGATAATTTCTCAGACAATATCTATGTCAGGAAATGATAGAAAAGTAGAATGCCACACAGTTTCAGAAAGAGAATAAAATGTGAAAGGATGAAGGGAATGAAAAAAACAAGTAGGACATATCTGCTAATGGACTATTAGTCAGACTATACAAAGGACTTTCAAGATGTGGGAGGAAGGTAGGTGACCTGAGTAAAATATGAGAAAACATTCAGATGCCTCCCCAGAAAACACACACAGATGATAAGTAAGCACACGAAAATATTCCCAATGTGATATGTCATTGGGCAACTAGTGCTAAATGAGCTAGCACTGAACGTTTATTAGTATGGCTAAAATCCAAAACACCGAGAAACCAAATGCTGGCAGCGGGAGCCAAAGAAACATATCCATTGCTAGCAGGAAGGCAAAATGGCACCGATTCTTCAGAAGGCAGTTTGGTGGCTTCTTACAAAGCTCACTCAATGAGAGTTATCTGAAGGAGATAAAAACTTAGGCCTATACAAAAACCACACATAAATGGTTGTAGCAACATTGTTCATGATTGCCAAAACATAGAGACAACCAACATTTTCTTCAGGAGGTGAATGGAAAAACTGTGATACATTCAGACAATATAATAACAATATCAGCCCAGCAATAAAAAGAAATAAACCATCAAAGTACAAAATGGCATGGAGAAACCCTAAATACATATTAACAACTGAAGGTAGCCACCTTACAAAGACTTAATGCTATGAACTTTCAATTACACACACTCCAGAAAAGAAAAAACAGAGGCAATGAAATGATAAGTGATTGGCAAGGGTTGAAAGTGAAGGGAGAGCACAGGGGTCAGGTGAAGCAGTTCATTTTGTATGGTATGTTAATGGTAAATACATGTCATTGCACACTTTTCAAAATTCATGGAATATACAAAGTCAAGAGTGAATCCTCATGCTAATTACAGACTTTAGTTGGTAATGATGAATTTGTGTTGTTTCACTGAGAGTGGCCAATGGATTACTTTAGATTCTGGAGTGAATGAATGGGAAAAGAAATGTGAGAACTCCCTATATTTCCTGATGAGTTTTATTTTGTACTTAAGAGTTCTCCAAAAGTAAAGTACATTAAATACAGAAAGAAGGGTTAAGTGGAGTGAAGGATGGAAGGGCAAGGTAGCAGAGGGAGTAGAATGAGGGCTAATTAACACTAAAGACCTCAGAAAAAGCCATATGGAATCTAGTAATATAGAAGCTTTTGATATATATTTCTCCACATATAAAAATAGTTTAAATGGGGTTACCTTATAACAGGAGGACAATGCCTCTCCCAGATACCTTATGGCATCAAATAAAAAGTCCAGTGCCAGATATGAGTTACCTCTTTTCAAGTTGTTGGTCAGTATGGTTTCAAAGTACCCTGAAACATTACACACTATTATAACTACTCTTGATTACCCTTCATAACTTGATAGTAAAACACTATTGCTGGAGACACCAAGTACTTGAGTGTTGGGGTATGAAGAAATCAAACTGGTACCAACTTGGAAACTTTATCCCAACTGACTAGGTGCCATAATGCTAGAAGGAGCTGTGTATTAAGAGAGGAGAAAAGTATTCAATAGTCCTAACCATCTATAAACCCTGAAGCTATAATAATAACTGTCCTGGCAAGATATGGTTACTGGTGCAATAATGGTAAAAAGGATATGGGATTAACCAACCACTTTCTGATTGAGTTTTGTTTTGTTTTGCTTTGCTTTGCTTTGTTTTTTCTCATCCTGGTATTTCCATACATACTTTGTTCTTTTTTTATTTAAATAACATGTTTTCATTTATTTTGCAGTCCTACCACAGCTTCCCCTCCCTCTCCTCCTGGTCCCCACATGTACACACTCACCCCCACTTCCCAATCTACCCCTACCCCCTTCCACTACTCTCTGGATCCATTCAGAAAGGGGCAATCCTCCCATGGGCTTGAATAAAACATGGCACATCAAGTTGAGGTAGGATGGAGCTCCTCTCCTTGCATCAAGGCTTGGCAAGGTAATTCAGCATAGAAAATAGGCTCTCAAAATCCAGCTAAGCATCAGAGACAGGTCCTGATCTCAGTGCTAGGAACCTTACAAAGAGACCAAGCTACACAACTGTTACATGCATGTAGTCACCAATTTGATTACAGGAGAAGGCCAGTTCAGGCACCCTCTTCACTATTGCTAGGAGTCTTAGCTGGGGTCATCCTTGTGGATTCCTGGGAGTTTCCCTGGTGCCAGGTTTTTCCCTAACCCCAAAACGCCCATGCATCAAAATGTTTCTTTTGTTACTCTTCCCTCTCTGTCCTGCCCCAATCCACCTCCCACACCCATCCTGCCCAATGCTCTACCTCAAGTTCCCATCCTCCATCCCCCACCCCTATGCCTGCAATTTACCCAGGAGATATCTTCTATTTCCTCTTCCCAGGGAAATCCATGCATCCCTCTTTGGGCCCTCCTTGTTATCTAGCCTCTCTGGGCTGGTGGATTGTAAGTTGGTTATCCTATACTTTACTCCTAATATCCACTTATTAGTGAGTACATACCATGCTTGTCTTTCTTGGTCTGGGTTACCTCACTTAGAATGATATTTTCTAGTTCTATCCATTTGCCTGCAAATTTCATGAAGTCATTGCTTTTAATGAGTAATACTCCATTGTGTAAATGTACCACATTTTCCTTATCCATTCTTCAGTTGAAGGCATCTAGATTGTTCCCAGCTTCTGGCTATTACAAATAATGCTGCTATGAACATAGTTGATCATGTGTCCTTGTGGTATGATTGAGCATCCTTTGGGTATATGACCAAGATTGGTATAGCTGGATCTTGAGGTAGATTGATTTCCAATTTTCTGGGAAACTACCATATTGATTTCCAAAGTGGCTGTACAAGTTTGCACTTTCCCCAGCAGTGGAGGAGTGTTCCCCTTACTCCACATCCTCTCCAACACAAGCTATCACCAGTGTTTTTGATCTTAGCCATTCTGACAGGTATAAGATGGAATCTCAGAGTCATTTTGATTTGCATTTCTCTGATGACTAAGGATGTTGAGCAATTCCTTAAATGTCTTTCGATTATTTGAGATACTTCTGTTGAGAATTCTCTCTTAAGATCTGTGCCCCATTTTTTAAATTGGATTATTTGGCATTTTGATGTCCAGTTTCTTGAGTTCCTTATATATTTTAGAGATCAGCTCTCTGTCAGATTGGGGTTGGTGAAGATCTTTTCCTATTCTGTAGGCTGCCATTTTGTCTTATTGACCATGTCCTTTGTCTTACAGAAGCTTTCCAGTTTCAAGAGGTCCCACTGATTAATTGCTGATCTCAGTGTCTGTGCTACTGATGTTTTATTCAGAAAGCACTGTGCTAGTGCATTCAAGGCTACTTCCCACTTTCTCTTCTATCGGGTTCAGTGTAACTGGATTTATCTTGAGGTCTTTGATCCACTTGAATTTGAGTTTTGTGCATGGCGATAGATATGAATCTATTTGCATTCTTCTACTTGTCAACAACCAGTTATACCAGCAGCATTTGTTGAAGATGCTCTGATTAGGTTTATGTCCTGCTCTACAAGATATAATTTATTCTTTGTACTATTAACCAAGCCAAAAAACATGTGGCTGAGTAGTTCATAGCAGAACTAACAGACTACCACTAACAGACTACTATATGGACACAGTACTAAACTGCCCACTAAATACTTATATTTATATCCATAGAACTGTGCGTCTCTCAACCCTCATCAAAGGGTCTTCTTTTTATAGTAGATGCCAATTAATACCAACACCCACAGCTGGTATTTGGGTAGGCAGTAAGAGACTGTGGGGTGTTATACTTCCTCTTTCAAAGGTTCAGGGATCATCATGGAAAGGGGGCAGAAAGATTGTAAGAGACAAAGGTAGTGGATGACCATATCCATGCTTGACCAGCTCCTTACACATATAAACTCATAGCAGCTCTAACTATATGCATAAATTCTGCACAAGATCAAGCTAATCAAAATTTCAGAACAGATCAGGGAGGATGTCATGAAGTCCCAATTAAATAAAGAGCTACTATTTATGGCTGCTAGTGGAGAGAAAGTCAGTTTTCTTCAGAAATGCAGTCCCTGACAGGTTGCCTATGTTCTAGTAGGTGCCCTACACCTATGAACACACTGGCAGCCCTAAATGGACTCTTTGAGTATTTAAAAGACTGGTGAAAAGGATAAGGAAAGAATTGTAGGAAAGGAAATGGTCAGTGGGTTTGATTAAAATACGTTATATGCATGCACAAAATTCTGAAGCAATAATAAATAAAGTTTATTAGTTTTGTAAAAGTACATGCAATGAGACAGATGGTGAAAAGAACTAATGCATAACATTTATCACTACTTCCCCACCACCCTCACTCTTCTATGGGAAGGATCGTGGATCTAGTGTCTCATACTCACATGAAAAGTATTTAGTTGGATCCCACTATATCTCTTGTCACCTTGCTACATATTTTACAAATGAAATGAGAATAGTCATTTTCTATGTGTAAATTATAGGGCAATAAGACTAGAAATATACAACTACATATAAGAGATATGTTCTATCAAAAAATAAGTAGGGATATCAAAAATGATAATGGTGCAAATCATATCAAGAAAGGTAAAAGAAATATTGGGCAGCAAATACAGAGATTTGGGCTGAAGGGGGCTGTTTCTAGACAATACTTGAATATTGGTGAAAATGCTCCAATACAGAAAATGAGGTCTTAAATAAAAAGAGTAAGTGGTAAATTATGGAGTCTAAGATGGCATTGGTGGTTGGAATCAGAATATTTGTAAGTTTGTTCTTTAATAGGAGTGGAATTCCTCAACTTTGGCTGTAAAAGAGGAGAGTATTTGCAGAAACATTAGCAAGTTAGAAAGTAGACGCTTTTCCATTAGGTAAACATAAATCTCCTTTAAGGGGTGAACTGAGGTAGGTGGCAGAGGTACAAAACACTGAAATAATTTCTTTTTTATGTAATCTAATAGAAACTGGTCCTAGCTTCTTGGAAGACAATGGAAATAGTTGTTTCAATAGCCATGGTGACACTCACACTGTTACTGTTGTCCAGAGCACAACTATGTCAGAGGTCATTACTGCAGATATTAAAGGCAAAGCCATGCTAGTGACTTTATGTAAGTTGAGCTTTATATAAGTTGAACTGTATTTTCTCAGAGCTTCTTGGAAGCTTTACCTCATAATCTTGGTTCTTAAGTAAACAATGAGAAAGCCAGTTGCTATGGGACTTTATTGGGAAAGCTGACCTGAAGCCAGGGTACCCAAACTGGGCCACATCCATGTGAAACTGTCCAACCTTGGCATCAGCAGCAGCTATGCAGACACGAAAATTCACTAGCACCACCAAAGCTGAAAAAATTCTGTTTATGAGTCAAGGTAGGGGGAAAAGTGGGGGCCTTACTGTTAGAAGTGGTGTTTTTATAGAGCAATGAGTAGACGTGATAAAGAACTGATTCTAAATAAGGAAATGGGAACCAATGAGAACTAAGGACAGAGACATGCAGCTAAGGCATTCTACACATTGAAAAGTATTCTGGGTACATGTAATTCCTTAGTCAGTGGGCAATCATGAGGTCCAGATTCTTTTTTTATTCAAGTTGGTCTTAGGGCCTCTAAAAACACAGATTGTCAAGCCAATTTCTTTCAGATTTGTTTTGAAGTAGAAGACAGTACTTCTAAAATGAAAGTGGAAAAGAACAGCCTTCTAACTCAAGCTATCTGCATATTGCCTTCATATTTCACTGTAATCAGTGAATTAATTATGAGACTGCAATTGATGAAACTGTTTTTATTTGGGAAAATGATTTCTAATTTCTTGGTTTTTTGGGTAATTTAAAATTCCACCATTCTACACCAGGTTCATATAGTTCAAGGTTCATCAGGACCTCCTGACACCACTTTAATAATTCATATTCTGATGCCTTATCCTTGGAGCATCTATCTCCAGGCTGCAGTGGACCAGGGAACATTCATCCTTCACCAATATCTTGGGTGACATCAGTGTTTTAGTTAAGGTTTCTATTGCTATGAAGAGACACCATAACCACAGCAACTCTTATAAAGGAAATATTTCATTGGAGCTGGCCTACAGCTCAGAGTTTTAGTCCATTATCATCATGGCTGGAAACATGGCAGCATGCAGGCAGACATGGTGCTAGAGAAGGAGCTGAGAGTTCTACATCTGGATCCACAGGCAGAAGGAAGTGACAGTGACATATTACCCAGGCTTGAGCCTCTGAGACCTCAAAGCTCACCCACTAGTGGCACATCTCCTCCAACAAAGGACACACCTCCTCCAACAAAGATCACATCTCCCTATGGACCTATGCGGGCCATTTTATTTTCAAACCACCACAATCAGTAACATTAGGAAAACTTAAGTTTGACAAGCACTTAGATCTTATATGAAATACATATTTTATTAGAGAAAGCTGTTTGTTTTTTTTTAACTTTATTTATTTATTTTTTGAAATTACATTCATGATATTCATTAATTACACTCATGATATTAATCACACTTGTGGTATTCATATATAACATTCACAGTATTCATTCAATTATATATATAATATATATATTTTAATTTTAAATGTTGAATGTCATTTATTTAAGGGGGAGGAGGTCTTAAATACAGGCTTACAGCACAATGGGAGGACCCTGGAGGGCAGAAGTTCGCTACTGATGTTTTACAATCTTGCTTCTAATCTGTTAATGCCCATTATTCAGGGTACCAGGCAAGGAACTTCCCTTAAGCATTCATGAGGGTGGAACCTGGCAGGGAATTAGCATAGGGAGAATATCAAGGTCATGGTCTGCAAGCAAGGCAACAGTTACCCAAAATGGGGGCCAGGATCCTACAGGTCCCCCTTTTGTTAAAAAATGAGCTTCTGACTTGGGTTGCGTGGGACGTCAGCAGGTCACCTTACCCGTCATGGAGACGCCTGTCCAGGCCGCACAGGTGCTCTGTCTTAGGTTGGTGATTGCCCCCCAGGCGTTACCCGTCTCTGAATACTCATTGTCATACAGGCTCAATCGTGTGTGAGCTGCAGAGCTAACTGCTGCCAAAGATCTCAAAGTGGCACTGGGCTTGCAATCTGTGTTCGATACAGAAAAGACCAACAGAGGTCCTATCTCACCCTTAGCCAGTAGGCTAAAGGCAACTGAGCCATTCCCTTCCTTAACAAGCCATACTGTACGTTGGTGTCCTTGTAAGATAGTATCCCAAAAGCAACTGGTACTTGAGTTTATAAATTTATAATTTTCAAAGCCAATCGAGATGTATATAGCTACTGAATTAAATTTATCATGCCCCATAGAATGAGAGATTAACTAACTGTGGTAGCTACTTATGTTGCCAGGGTCTCCATTGTGCTAGCTGTAGTAAGCAATTATGAAATGGTAATCCCAGAAAGAGTAGCAGTGGTGGGCGCCATTGCTATAACAGCAACAGCGGCAACAGCAATGACAAATTCTCTTCTGGATTGTGTGGACATCCACTGGCGTGGATACAACTCCAGTAACACGTACTGCCAAGGCCCATTTTTCTTGATCCTAGCACGACTTTAGCTGGCAGCTCTTCTGGAGAATCCATTCTTATGGTTACAGTTCCTAGGCTTACATTAATGCTTGGCAAAGCTGGCGATGTTGGGTTCTCAATCTCCATTGACATCAGAAGGATAGATTTTTTTCAAGAAGACCCATTAAGTCTCTGTCATGTTAGGCTTCAGCAGCAGCCATAGGGCGCATTCAGTGCTCAGGAATCCAAAGAAGAACCTCATTGTCCTGAGGAAAGGCATAAACAGAACCCCAGGGCCACGCCAACACTAGGTCGGGTCTCCTCCACGTGTTAGTAGAAAGATCCTTCCATCGCTCCAGAGGGTGATTTGCCACAGGAGCTCTCCAGTGCTTGTCTGCATCGGGTATTCCAGCAGAACCCACCGATAAATTCCAGTAGAATCCACCGATAAAAAATTTAAAATAGTCTGATTGTTCTATATTTTATATCTAGAATCCACTTATGAGTGAGTACATACCATGATTGACTTTCTGGGATTGGGTTACCTCACTCAGGATGATATTTTCTAGTTCCATCCATTTGCCTGCAAATTTCATGCTTTCATTGTTTTTCTCTGCTGAGTAGTACTCCATTGTGTATATGTACCACATTTTCTTAATCCATTCCTCAGTTGACGGGCATCTAGGTTGTTTCCAGGTTCTGGCTATTACAAATAGTGCTGCTATGAACATAGCTGAGCATGTATCTTTGTGGTATGAATCAGCATTCTTTGGGTATATGCCCAAGAGTGGTATTGCTGGGTCTTGAGGTAGCTCAATTCCTAGTTTTCTGAGAAACCGCCATACTACTTTCCACAGTGGTTGTACAAGCTCGCATTCCCACCAACAGTGGAGGAGTGTTCCCTTTGCTCCACA
>CABHPR010072218.1:0-18174 GCA_902168415.1 Peromyscus melanophrys | reverse complement strand
CTGTTGACGGTTCCCATGTGCTTGGTTGTGTGCAGGGCTGTCATAGAGGAAAGAGTGCCTAGCATGTACTTGCTTTGCCTCAGGCTATCAGCTGGGGCTGGTGGTTCCCTGTGCAGTGGGCCAGGCCAGTGCAGTACTCTCTGTTCATCTCCTTGCATATGAACGATGCAGTTTGCCCTTCCTTACTCTGGAGGAAAGGACAGCAACTACCCTTTTCTTCTTCTTCCTCCTGAGCAAGGTGCTTTCATGACTCCAGAGGAAAGAGGTCACCTTGCAGGAAGAGGGAACAGAACCTACTTAACAAGTTCTAGGATGTAGAGGGTTTTCAGTGGTTAGGGAAATATAAAAAGTTCCTTACTTGGACACAATGCTAACTGTGGGGGCCCAGTGCTGAAGACAGGCACACAGATGAGGCCAAATTTTACAGCTTCGTGACTTTTCCTACTTTGCATCAGCTTGTTCTGAACTCAGGGATATTCTTTACTTCTTGGTACTACATTCTATGCTGACTTTATTCACTGTTTCATTTAGAGCAGTGGTGCTCAACCTGAGGGTTATGACCCCTCTGGGGGTCGAATGATCCTTTCACAGGGGTAGCCATCAGAAAACACAAATACTTACATTATGATTATAACAGTAGCAAAATTACAGTTATAAAGTAGCAACAAAAATAATTTTATGGTTGAGGGTCACCACAAATGAGGAACATTTGGAAAATTGAGAACCACTGATACAGAGATTCATTGCTATCATTTCTGGATTTCCCCAAAGATTTTGCCAACATTTGTACATTGATAATCACCCTCCCCCCAGGCATTACCTGTTTGTGAGAGTGGCTTTGACTCTTTATTCTTACCACATCTCCCTATTGATGCCTCACAGAAGATGAGAGACAAACAAAGATGTCAATTATCTTGTTCTTTTATTTCTCAGGACATTACATAGTTTAGAGTCTCTGAGGTATTTTATAATTTGATAGCAATGTGAATGTGCAGGGTAAACAACAGCTGCTACTTGAGATGGAGGGTGCAAAGAAAGTAAATGCATGGTGAGAATAAGGTACTGATCACATTTCTGAACTCCATGTAAGGATTCCAGATTCAAGCAAATGCCTTTGTGGCATTTTGGAATCCTCCATCCTGGTTCTTCCCATTCCTTCTGCTTCAGCGTGTGTTCAGTTTCAAACCTGCTTCTGATCGTTAGGTTTTAAGACTCCATGTCTTGAAGAAGAACGTCTCCCTTCACACCTCTCCTCAGGATGCCTCCACGAAAGAACGGTCTGTTTTATCTCCACCACCATCATCCTAGCTATTCCTGAAAGGACTGGATTTCAGTGATCCCTATTTCAAACCTCAAAAATCCCTTTAGATTTTTAATCTGCAATTCCCAGTGTTTGCCAATTTAGGACCATCTGCAAATTAGTTAATGTGCAGTTTAGCCTTTCTTTGAAATCAGTAATTAAGATGTAAAGTAAGACTGAGACTAAGACTAATTCCCTGGGCTTCCCACTGGGACCTCTCCTGAGCTCCATAACTCTTTCATCAGCACCTCTGGCTTATCAACTTCCAGCCAAATCTCCAGCTATTTCACTCGATATGTAATTAAGCTGATGTATGAGGATCACCAGATTAATTTCTGTTTTGTAAAATGCTGTCTGGGATACATATTTATTTGACTTGGTTTTGTATTTACATGTGTGGAAACCTTATAACCAAGATGAAAAGAATATTTTCAGTTAGACTAACCCTGGCTTTTTCCATTAGCTAATCTCCTGCACCGAAGACAGACACAGATAGCCCCTCAATATTAATTCTATTATTTAACTGCAGCCAAGTTCAGAATCTAGACTATAACTGCAACACAGGGATACTTTTCTCCTTTCCTTTTATTTTAAATGTGTTCCAGCTTTCTAGCATCCTTCAAGGTATTTAAGATTTTAAAAAAACCTGCCTTTATTTTAATAAGTTTATTCACTTATTCCCCCATTAGCCATAGAAAAACCTTTTGTTTTCAGGTCTTAGGCATTTTCTATTAGCTGCCAATTATCTATGTCTCAGACTGACATTCAAATAATTAAATATTCAGGTGCACCGATCTTGCCACCAAGGGTTTTATGAGCATTTGAGAAATTTGTTTAAGTTTAATTGGGAAATTAAGCCATGGGGCAACGTTACTGTGGAGCTACACTGCTGTGCTCTGAGTAACCAGACTAATCTAGGTCAGAAAAGCACAATAGGACCCACAAACACCCAAAGAACATGAAATCGTGCTTTTAATGACTGCCAAATTCTGAGGTATGTTAATCTTCCCTTTCTGGGACTCTTTCTTCCTCTAGTGTGCCGACCAGTCTCTGGTTTATAACCTAAATCTTCTTAATGATTTCTAGCCCCTGCCTCTTTCCTCTGGCTCTTTTCTCCCATCAGAACTTACTCAAGTATTTTATTACTTGTGTGTCTGCAAAACATATCGCTCTTTCCTCTGTAGTGTCAGATAACATTCCGAGCACTCCGAGTTAGATGTCGGTTTCTCCGTTGCTGGGAAATGCATCCAGACAGGCAGTAAACATTTTTATTCTGCTATAAATACACAAGAGTTTATGATGTATGTGGGACTCCAGCATGATGGGTTTCTTCCCAGCTGAGACCAACCCACACAGGATGAAGGGGCCTGGCTCACTTTATATTTTCTTTGAGAACATATTCTTGTTTCTCAATTATGTAACTTCAAATTAATAAAAGGTAATGGAAAGACAGAAAAGAAGATAAACAGAAAGGGAAGACAGACAGAAGAAGGGTTGACTTGGGAGACCAGCGCGAAGTGCATATCTAAACACATTCCCAATCAAACCGTCCTGATTGTTTTCTGTTATATAACGTTTACTGCGCTTTGACATTCCTCCTCTCCCAAAGGGGTACTGAGTTCTCTTTGGATGAAAAACTTTAAAGGTGTACAGTTATATATCTCTATTTGGCCTTCTTACTAGGTATATGAATTAGCTGAAAATATGAACTTGTTTTATGAGGCAATTTTCTATTCTTAAATCTCTCAAAATCACAACCTCATAAGACAGATGTAGAAATATTAGGTTCACTTTTTAAAAAGAAGCTTTTCAACTAGGGATTTGAGAAAAATTAACTAACACTTTTTTTGTTAGTTAATTTGTGTTATTATGAGGTGAGCTCCTTGTTGTGAGTCAGGAAGCTGCCCATGTCACATGTAGGAGCTTCTAGAATCTTGATTTTGGTCTGAAGCTCTATTCTTGTTTCTGACTATATACTATTATTTTCTTTTTCTTGCTGTTTTACATTGATTGTGCCTTAGGGCCAAGGATCACTAAATCTGATATGGAAGACATAAGAATAAATGTGATGCGTCCTTGTTTCTCCAAACATATATAGGCATGGTACCACAGTGTTTTAATAAAATTCATCATCTCATGCTGTCCGAATTATAACAGGTCCATTTTTGTTCTTATATTCCTTGGATAAACATTTTCTAAATAGCTTGTTTATAAGATAATATAACAGACTAAATTAGAAACATGAGAATAAGTGCTCTAAGCTAGGCAGAATTGGTTTACCACATAGATACATTTAAAAAAAAAGAAGTTATTGTCTTAAGTCTTCAGCTCCTTCAAATGGTTTAAGGAACAGAAGTCATGATATCAAATTTAACTATCATCCTATATGAATTGTATTGGGTCTGCTATTAAAAGGCCATACATTTGAAGTTATACAGAGTTAAAAATAACTATTCTACCTGTTAACCTTAACTACCTCCCAAAGGCTCATGCCTCCGGATGCTAGCTGCTAGAAGCTGATGAAACCTTTTAGGAGGTTGGAAGATAATTTGGTACTCAAGAATGTGTCCTTGAAGGGGATTGGAGGACACCAGTCCTTATCTCTCCTGTTCTCCGTAAGATCATGCTCTATCTTATCACATGCCTAAAGCCACACCAAGCAGCCATGGACTGAGACTTCCAAAACCGTGAACTAACATAAATCTCTCCCCGCTTTACACTGTTTACCTCTGGC
Source organism: Peromyscus melanophrys (assembly GCA_902168415.1). Taxonomy (NCBI): domain Eukaryota; kingdom Metazoa; phylum Chordata; class Mammalia; order Rodentia; family Cricetidae; genus Peromyscus; species Peromyscus melanophrys. The sequence continues at coordinate 14,140 of CABHPR010072218.1, read as the reverse complement.
ATTTTGCCATAGTAACTGAAAGGTGTCTATCACACGACCCTCTAGTCAAGTCTAAGGTTATTAAAATTTAGAGAAGTAAAGATCTCGGCCACAGTGGTACCAACTGCAAGTGGCATCAGTTGACCAGAACTATAATTGGTCAGCATGCTCTGCCAGGCCTGTCCACAGAATGGTGACTTTCTGCAAGGAAGACTAAAGTGAGGAAGCAAGAAAATCCTGTTCTTTGGGAGAAAATATCTATCTACAGCTCTGATTTAAACTTCAGCAAATAGTTCCTAATGAACAAATAAGGCTACTTTCTGCTTATGAATGATGGAAAGCAACAGAAAGATTAACAATTAGTAAAGGTGTTTAATTAGAGCCCACAGATAAACCAATACAAGATAGCTTGGGTTTGATATTTAAGTCAGCCACACAGGGTCAGCCATTTCACTATGGAAACAATTTTAAACACTAAGTCTCTGTGAATGTGTTCACCATTATGAAAGTCCTAAAATCTATGCGTTTTGCCTTCCTTTATTATCTTGTTTAGTGACCTGGGGAAGAGGTGGAATACCACAGACACCATTAGATGGCAGTATCACACAAAACTATAGTTCAACTTGGAAAAAGATTATGTTTTAAATTGCCAGAATTTGGTTTGTCAGATAGGTAGCAAGAATACAACAAATACTGTGTTGGTGGCATGTTTTCAAATACAAGAAAAGGAAACTCCAATTGGAGATTTGATGAAAGTAAAGGCAAGATGTAGAGAAGAAGAGGAAGTCTAAGAAAGGCAGTAAAGCTGTGACAGGTCCCGACGGTCCAAAGACTGGGCTCAGGCACCGGAGGATAATGGCACCAGGCCCTTGATGGCACAGGTGGAGTTGCAGGGTCTGGTAAAAGTTTTTGAACACCATTGTTTTACCAGAAAAATACTAAAAAGAAAGTAGTTTAATTGTTTTATGATGTTTTCTCTAAATTTAAAATAAAAAATAACATCTATTTCATATGTCATTAGATGGATAGAGATAATTTTGATGCTCTAAAAGCAGGATATTTACCTAAAAATATTCTTTAAGATAGTGATTTTCTATGTAAAAAATACTTTTTGAAGTAAAATACCAAGTCCATTAAGTCCATTTTAATAATTATTTGGTTCAGTTTTAGAATCGAGTGTTATTGTACACAAAATTCCAGTTTAATAAATGGAATCTGATTTGTTCTAAATATTTGTTTTATAGACTTCTGTGTGAACATGTTAATAAGAAGAAAACATTGAGAACACAATCAAAATTTTACATCAAAATCATTTTCATAATGATCTAGTAGATAGAGTACCTAAGCATTATTTTATATGTTATATACAAGGGTGTCTCTACACAGGGGTATAGAAACTACCAAACTGAAAAATACCGCTCAAAGTTTTTAATTTCCCAATGGTGTAGATTTAGGTTTTTCAAAACATAATGTAACTCTCCCGTTTAACACTGTTTGCTCCTCCGTTTCTTATACGACCAGCCCTTGACATAATGACAACGAAGCACCTAATGGAGACTAGAGCCATGACAACTTTGAACAACATGAGATATTATTACGCCAGGGACATTTTGGAGGTCAGCCGTATCCCCTCACGAACCAGGCTTGTTCAGTATCTAGATCAGCAGAACTGATGTCTCCCTTCTCAAGTGATTTCCCTTCAGCAGTGGACTAGTCTAGTTTGTTGAGTATTCTAGCTCATATCCAACGATGTTCTTATACTAAGATCATCTGTTTGTGTGATGATTTTGGAGTTATATTTTATTTATTTTGTGTGCATGTGCATGAACATGGGAAAGTCAGAGCACAACTTGCAGGAGTCGGTTTGCTCTTTCTACCACATGGGTCCCAGGAATTAAACTCGGGTCATAAGACTTGTAGGCAAGCACCTTTACCTGCTGTGTTATCTCACTGATCTAGCTTGCAGATGATGGTGATTCTTGAAGTTAAAATTCTTCCCCACTCTTCTAGAGGAATCACACCAAGAGGATTCCCTGTATTTAGGAGCTGATTCTTTGGTGCTCCAGGCCATATTGTTATCACCAGCTGCGGTCAGGAAGAAAAAAAAAAAAAAAAAAAAACTCACCCCTGTGATGTAATACTGTACAATTAGGCACATAATGTGGATTTTATGCTTTTCTCTGAAACATCTGGCATGTTATATTTTCTAAAAGCAAGGCTTGAATAGCCAGACCTCCTGTAGTATTTTAATATCAATGTCCCTTTATACATATTAGTGACCATGTTTGTGCCAGTTTTTGAGATACCACATTCTAACTTATCACCTCTTGAGTGAGTGTAAATTCAGAATGCCTGCCAGGAGGTGATGTGTTTGTTTCAGGAGCTAATATCTACCCTAATCTAAATACCAAATGAATTTTAGATTGTCATTCTAGCCCAGCATTAGCCTTGGCCCTTGGGAAAATCATTGTTTATGAATTCTGTTCAGGTCCTCAGAATTAAGAATTGATTTATTTAAACTTTGTTGCTTACATTATATTTGCATTTCTGAGATATTAGGAAAATGGGCACAGTTATTACATGTGTCCATGGAAAAAAGTTGACAATAAAAAGTTTTAAGCAAATGTTCTTAAGATCTCATTCTATTCTTAAGAATAAAAAATATGCCACCCAGGGAAAAGCAAAACACTGTTTAGAAATTCTTGTGAGCCAACATCTTTTTCACTGATGTATTCTCTCTCCTTGAAGTGGGGTACTGGGGTAAGGACTTCTTAAAGTAGAGTACCATTACTTGTTAAGACACCATCTTCATAGGACTGTATTCTCTCTTCTCTCCTAAAAACCATGTGGGAACAAATAAGTGATAATAAAAAGAAAAAAAAATGACGCAAAGTTAAAAATACAGAGAAAACAAGAGAAAAAAAATTGAATGTGGCTCCTTTATTTGGAAGCGTTGAATAAAGGGATAAAAACGTTCTTTAACAGACTTGTGAATGAAAATTGTCTGTGTTCATTTATAGGCTGGCACTGGGAATTAGTATAATACTTCTGATTGTGTTGGAATTTTGAAAAGTAGCTACAGAATTATTTTAAGTAACTGCAACAAAAGAAGACTAATGTATTACAAAGTTAAAAAGGAAAGTGTTACTTTATGTAGACAATCCTCCACAACAACTCCTCTACTTAGTGAGGTTGGAGGGGGTTTTCCTACCATATTTTAGCCCTTGCCTGAGTATAAATGTTAGACTCAATGATCTGTAGCCATTTTTTTTCATTTTTCTTTATTAAGAAATTTTTTACTTATTCTATATACCACTCCCAGATTCCTCCTTCTCCCTCCTCCCACCCTCCAGCCCTCCCTCCCAAGCCACTCCACATCCCCACCTCCCCAAATCAAGGTCTCCCATGGGGAGTCAGCAGAGCCTCGCATACTGAGCCTAGGCAGGTCCAAGCCCTTTCCCACTGCACTAAGGTTTGTAGCCATTTTTTTTTTTTGAGTCATCTCAGACCTCAGAGACCTTGACTAGGGTCTTCTTCCTGAACTTTTTTTTTTTTAATGTGTGTGTGTGTGTGTGTGTGTGTGTGTTTTAAGTGTGTGTGTGTGTGTGTGTTTTAACGTGGTTGACTATAACAAAATGGTTTCTGTGATGGTTTCCATATCTAAAATACTGTTCATGAATTCTATCGTCAAATTCTATGATTGCCCAGTAACTGGCTCCCTAGATAAGAAAACTAAGTTTGTGATTTGTATATTCTAGTGCTTTCACAGCATAAGGGTTCTCGGAGATATGAAAGAGCAACGGCCACGCCACCACAACACAGAACATGTTGGAAACAGATGGCAGAGTACTCACCCTTAAGTGGAAGGACAGATGGAGCAGGACTTACAGTCTAACCCTAGATGCTCTGAAGGGGTTGAATGACGAGACAGAACTTTTTTTTTTCTTTAATTTGTAACATCACTTGGCCAAAGAAAGAGAGGAGAGGGACCCTCGGCCAACTCTGTGAGGCACTGGTAGACAGGACGTATTCAAATGCCCGCAACATGACAGACTGGAAACTGTGAGAGACTTCCCCACTAACACACAGGAAGCACTGTATAAACACAACAATATTCTTCTAAGGAAAGTCAGAAAGACAAATTAGAAACTGGAAAATTCCTAGGTACAGAGTCGGGGGCTGTAACCATAGGCAGGGCATAAGCATACAAACTGGGGCTTTGGTCGCAGAAATATTGACAACCAAATGCAGGCGGGAAGAAAACGGGAGGGAACCTCGAATAGAGCTCTCAGTACACAAGGAGGAGGAGCCTAGAGGGGCTGCCTCTTTCTTAAAGGACAGCCGCGGGAAGAGTTAAGAGACCTTATCTCTAGATGAATCAATAACCCTCCCAGGAGAAATCAAGATTTCAAGTCTAAAACTATGCTGCTGTGTTGTGTATATTCACAAACAAAAATGAATGAATGGACTATCCAAAGCTGAACCAGTGATATCTCTGGAGGGTTCTGTGAAGATAAACATAGGAATCCTTCAATCATATAGCATATAGCTTATAGCATATAGCACACAAAAGGCCTGTCCTAGAGGGTAAGTGTAATAAATAAAATATGAACCCAGACAGCTCACAAAGATTGGCTGGGACTAGGGAGAGGTTGGTGAAAAAGCCACCAATTTCAGATAGGCAGGAAGAGTAAGTTTAAGAGGTCTATCATTAAAATTGGAGACTAGTAGTTGGGATTACAGGTATTCCCCTCCCCAAAAACAAATGAAAGGGTTGAGACAAGGCATATGTAAATTGACTTACTTAGCCATTTCCCTATGTATACATACAGTATGCTTTGTATTTTGAACCAATTAAAAAGTAATAAAGGGTATACTCACAATAAAGTTACAAGCTACCTGAGCTAATGATAACCATAAGGAAATACAGTACAAAACAAGAACTGACTAATAATGAGGCAATTGAAAAGTTACAATGACGTAAATATGTGTGAGCATGTGCAAGTCAACAGGGCCGGATGCTCGTGATTATTTTCTGCCTTATGCTTTCTTCATTGTGTAGGAAGCTATCTATGTGTGATAAAGATTCTTATTTTACTATGTTTACTTATTTCACTGTGTTTATGTGCCGACTCTTGGGAAACTTTTCAGGTTGCTTTCATTTGAAAAAGCAACACAAATATGTAATTTTCCCAGAGAATTCTGGGTTTATCTGGAATGCTGTAGACAATTCTAATATTCTTGTTCGTAATGAGCTTTATTTTTTCTTTTCAACTGAGCCTTCCATCTCTTTCTTTCCTTCCTGATTGTACTTTGGCAACCATGGACAAAGACAACAAAATCATGAATATAGTTATTTTCCCCAATCAAGCTCCTACTTCCAAACCTGTGTATTGTTTGTGGGTAAGTGACAATGAGCGAGGCCATCTGAATTGTAATATTACATGTTTCTTAGGTTAATACACTCTCTGATGTTATTGCTAAAGTACAAGGTGGTTTATTAGTATCAGAGTTTGAGGAGACAGTGAAGTTACACTAGATATCACGTCTTTCCTGTATGTCTACAGGAGCACAAATAACCTTTCTTTTTCTTCAAAAAAAAAAATCAGCTTAGAGCCTGGGATGGGGGCAGACATACTCAGCTCTCAGAGGGAGGGGCAGAGTTAACAAGGGGCTGCCTTCAAAGATGGTTGAAACCCAGGGGGATTTTCATCACAGGATTTTGGCTTGGGAAGGTCTTTGAAGATTTTTGGGTTTTCACTTAACAGGTGGTCCTGCGCCTGCTGCTCTCTCTGTTGATCTGAAGCCACACAGCCCAGCATGGCTCCTACTGCTTGAGACTGGAGGTAAGGCTCCAGGAACTGCTCCTTTCTAAAAAAAATTTTTTATTTATATCCAATAATTACTTTTCTTATGAGAAGGTTACAATCTCCCTTCTCCTCTTCCCCACCCACTACCAACCAGCACCCCAGGTTTTCGGCATCAATACCTGCCCCTCAATTACATCAGAGAAAATCTGAAAGGACGGATAGAGGGAGTGGGAAGTGTCCACTAGATGGCAGAATTGATTAAGCTGAATAGTGCGTCCTGCCCTGAGACTTTGAACTTCAGGCACAGAATCCAGAGGGAAGGGCAGATAGATAACGCTCTAAGGTCTGGTGCTCCATGTTTTCCCCAGTGTGACTCCTGAGCTGCCCACGGGTGCTCTGAACTGCTCCAGGCCGTACTATTGTTACAGTCCACAGAGGTGACACTTGAGGGAGTGACGTTATAGTGTCTGGCAGCCTGTTACATATTGTGATGCTGTCACTAGAGGCTAGAGATGCCGCTAACGGTCCCAGTTAGGAAATGGTGACCTCCAAAGCCCTGATTGTCCACTCATAGGAAGTCAGGCACATTCTGTGTGATGTCCCATGAGGAATACCAACAGCATCCCTCATCTAGAGAGATAATATTATCTACCAACTCTAAATTCTCTGTTGTTGCAAACTGGCCCGGTTTTAGTCCTAGTAATGAGTTTACACAGCTAAGTTATTCACTGTGCCATTCTCATTGAGTATCTTTACAGACTACTTCAAATAGGAACAAACACCATGGAAAAGAAAATAAAGAACTCAGTATTCAAAATGAACTGTACATTTTATTCACCTCAAGTTTGTTCATTTAACATTTATCTGATTTATTTCATGCAGTAATTCAGCTTTTCAACACTGTTGTGCTTAAAAAACACACACAGTCCTGCTGGACTTGAAGTTTAATGCAACACTTGAACGACAGGCTTTGCATGATCAACGGGCATCCCCAGTGACCACTCAGTTATTGAATGCTTACTCTCAGGAACATGCCTTAATTACTTTATTTCAACATTTTACAGCACACAGGAAGGACACAGCTGCTGGTACCAATTCCGTTCTGTAGCAAAGGAGCCCAGGCCCAGAACAGTGAGCAGACTTCACAGATCACACAGCTAGTGATTATAAAGTATAATAGGAAGACAGAGCTATTCAGGACAACTTCAACATTTCACTTGCAGTTTCCTTATTGAACAATACATTTTTATTTCTTTAGTTCAATTTTAAAATTATAAGCACCGTGCTTGTATTAAATGGTTGCATGTAGGCAACTTTTATATATTCTCTTTGTAATTTATAAGTAAATACACTACACATGGACTGAAAATGTGAAAGTCATAAGTACTATGAGCTAGGCATCAATTAATTGTGATTTGAACACAGAACTCAACTTTTCCAGGCAAACATGAAATATTGGATTGACTGTTTTATATAGAACACTGAATGGTGGGGCTGGGCTGGAATGGATGAATATGTTGTCATTTACTTTTGCAGCCTTGGCAGTTGTTGCTATTACCACTTCTGTCTGTGGTTACAGAACATGAATGATAACATTATTTTACACTTACGTGTCTTCCATAATGATGACCCAACAGCTAAAAAGTGATTCCAGCTCTTTCCCTTAAGTCATTACAGACTTGGAGAACAGTGTCAAGGAAATATGAGAAAGCCCCATAAACTTTTAATCAAGCTTTATCTTGTCACTGAGTAAAGACACACTGGTCAAAAACTCCTAACTGTCCTCTAATCCTGTGCTTTATTTAGATCTACACGTTTTCCCACCCATACCTTCCTCTATTCTGGGGTCTAGTCTGGGACCCTGACAGGTAACTTTCCTTTCTCTTTTTATCTAACTAGTGCTGAAATGTGAGGAGGTGGAACCACCCTCCTCACTGCCCATTTGCTTTGACATCACCCCTTTAAAACCCAGGGGTCTCATGCAGATCCCACAGATATTGAGCCAAATAGGAACTCAGTGTGTGCAGACCTAGGTCTGAGCTCTTTGTGTGGGATAGGGGCTGGTTTAGTCTGAGACTTTCTAAAGAGGGGCTGGGAGTACTGCCCTCATAATTAAGCCTCAGAACTTTTGGGTAGACTTGGATATCCACACTGGCCATTAGCATTGCTCAGCTAGGAGTTTCCTAAATAATTATCCAATCAGAATGCATTTGCAATTTAGAATTTCTGCTCAGCCAAATTTTTATAGGAAATCCCCTATAAAAAAATCCCCTCCTGCCTTTGCTTACAGGGGCAATGTTTAGAGTTCTCCAGGTTAATGAACCCATATTCCCTTTAAACTTCATGTCAGCCTTTTTATTTTAGTTCCTAATCCCTTCAACTCATGTCTAATGTCCCTGAATCCTATCTTGCTTAGCTATTCAAAAAAGAGACCATTTTATCTATTCAAAAATCTCTCCATGTGCATTGCTGTTGAGGAGACTTTTAAAGCAGATTTTTAAAGTAGATTTTTAAAGCATCCTTTTGGACAATGATCCTTTTCATTTTCTTGGTCTATCCTGTAGGTAAGTCACCACTTCATTATGAGACTACTAAAGAGGTCTCCCTATTACAATGTCTTTTCTTGATTTTGTTATTGTATCTTGTTGTCTCACAACATTTTCAGCATCGCAAGTTATTCAGGATCAACACAAAAAGCGGTGTAACTCTCTGTAGCTCAGACAAAATAATGGTTGGCTTACACTGAACAAGAATTTTAACATAGATTTTCTAAACAAGTATTTTATTATAAGTGCCCAAAAGGGATCATAACAACAAACTCACCTTTAATTCCATGTTTAACATGAGGGATCCCTACATGCTGACAACCACTTATAAACAATATCCTCAAAACAGTCACTAGGGTGAAATGAGGAGGTTGCATTTTTATTATAATTTTCAGTATGACTAATGAGGTTCCCTATACATGATTGAAAAATAACTTTCTGGTTTCTTAGCTGTCATCTCTGTGCTTGGGTTATGCCCATGACAGTCACACAGATAGGAAGCTTGTATTAAAGCCAGAATCAAAAGGAGCAGAAGAGGGAGTCAGGCTACATTAATGAACCATTGAAGCCTCTCTCCAGCACAGATGAGCATTAAATCACTGGTTAGATCTCTGGTGATTTCCCACTTGAGAGATGTGAAGAAAACAGCACATTCAGAGTCCCAGCAAAGCTTTTGCAACTCGCCAGCCTAACACAGAGGCTGAAAAATTATTTTAAAGACGATCTTGGTAGAACTACTATGAATGTTTCCTCCAAGTGGCATTGCACAGAAGCACCGGGGTCCTTAAGATGTGCCTTCAAAGGCATTATCAGCTTCTTCGGTCACAATTAACATGAGTTCCTTTATGGTTCCAGGTAGAGAAGAAAGCAAAGTGACAGAAAATTGTTGGTCTTTTTCAAATTGACAAGGTAATCACATTGACTGCTCTCTTATTCACTTGTGGATAACTATACTGCAGTTGACCCACCCATTACATGACAATTAAGTAAACTAGGTGGTACTAACCACTAGGCAAATATTTGGAACAAATTAGGCTTCATAACACAGAAATAATTTTGACTTTTTTGTCGTTTATAGAAGAGTTGTGCTTTATTTTAAATTGTGCTGTTGGTATATTGTAAAACAATTCACTCTTCCTCTAGATATATACATTGTTGTTTGCAATGTAATTAGAACATGTTCATGATGATCTTCCATGTTAGACACCAAGGGAGTTGAAGACTAGTGAAGCTCATAGTCTTTGCCACTTTTAGCTTTTAGAGAGAAAGAAATGTATGATAATGAGAAAAATAAACAGGCAAGAATGAAAAGACATTATCTTTATTTTATTAAAGTAAAATTTGGTTTGTAAGATATGTCTCTATATTCATAGCTCTTTTTTTTTTCTGGACCACAGAAAACAAGCTTGGAGGACATGTTAACACATAGTTACTTTAGATGACAACTAACTTCCTAATAGTTGTATTATTCTAAAATCACAATAATGGCTTAGTGTTTTAGTTAAGATCATGGAAAACCATGAAATCTGCACAGGGCTTTGAATAATAGCTCAGTATTAGAAAGTGTGGCAGAAGCGGAAAAGTAATTCTAAGAGACAAATGGTGAGAATAAAACTCCAGAGCTACACAGCTGTAAGATATGTCTTGGGAATAATATTAGACCATTTCATATGGGAACATGAGGGATTTCAAAATTTCAAAAATGAGCATGAGTCTTTAGTGTTCTGCTGAAACACCGAGAAGATGCCTGCAGTGCTTCTGGTCAGGCAGGGATTGTTTAGAATACTATTTTAGGAGATTAACTTAGAAATAAACATGATTAGGTAGATACTAGGAATAAATATAGAGTGACAAGTTGGAAAATTTTTTTTACAGTAGTTCAGGTATGTGTATTAAGAACTTGAAATAGAGTGAAAATACAAGGGAAGAGAAGGAGGAAAGAAGTGACTCACAGCTGAAGTTGGACAGAGGCAATCCAATTAGATTTTGGCAATAAAGTGGATAGTGGGGTTTGAAATTATACATCTGCTCTGAATCTCCAGAACTGAGTTAATAGTGATACAGTTCGTTCACACTGAAAACAGGAACATTTGTAGTAGGGATGTCATGAGAATTAAATGAAAGAATCTAGAAGTTGTTAAACATCATACATTAAGATGTAACCTGGTGACAAGAAAGGACATCTAAATAACACCCAACAGGTGTATTATCATTCTGATAAATGAATAAATTATGCACAAAGGATCTCAGTTTGTAGGTATCTAATGGGGTGGTCCAAAGTGTCATACTAAGTTGATCTACTATTGTTTGAGTCTCAGCTCTCTTCAGAAAGCTCCCATGTGGAATGCTCTTAACCATCTATAGCAGTGTCCAGAGGTGGGGCCTTTTGGGGACAGCTGGATCATAAAGTCTATAGCCTCAATGAACGGACAAATCCACTTAACAGAGCCCAAGCTTAACAATCAGCTACCAGATGGCAGAAACTTCAGGAAGTGGGGCCCAAGTGGGGACAGTGGGTCGCTGGAGGTGTGACTTTGAAAAGTGTGTGTTGTTCCTGGCCCTTTCTCCTCTCTTTGCTCCCTGGCCAACATGAAGTGAGTACTTTCCTCCCCCACACTCCACAGCTACGATGATGCCCAGCCTAGACACAGGCATAAATGCAGCATGACCAATGAGCGACAGCACTGGTTCTCAACCTTCCTAATGCTGCGACTCTTTAATACAGTTCCTCATGTTGTGGTGACCCCAACCATAAAATTATTTTTGTTGCTACTTCGTAACTGTAATTTTTCTACTGTTAGAAATCATAATGGAAATATTTGTGTTTTCCAATGGTCTTGGGTGATCCCTGTGAAAGGGTCATTCCACCTCAAAGGGGTCATGACCCAGAGGCTGAGAATTGCTGAGTGACAGTTTAAATCTCTGAAACCATGACTCAGAGGAAACCTTTCTTCTTTTTTAAATTGCTTTCCTCAGACATTTTGTCACAGAAATGAAAAGCTGAGTAATAAAACCTCCTTGTCAAAACCAGAAAATGCTGTTGTCTTGATCAAAGGAATCAGAGGCCTGCATAGAATCAGTTATGATTATTAGAGAAACAGGATTCCAAGGGGAAGTGAATTTTGCTGTATATAAGTGAGTAAGGCAGGTAGGTAGCTGGAGTCACACAACGAGGAGTAAAGGACGCTGGTAAAGTATATATGCAATACACAGGTGTTTTTCACAATAGCACTTAACACAATCATGCTCACCTTAGAATCAAGAAATGGGGGAACTATTAGAGAAGAAAGTTGCTTTTCTGAGTCAGAGTGGCATATTTTAACTAAAACGTCTACACCTTGGTCTTAGCACAGCCACATACTGGGAAAGTCAACTTTGAGTGTTGTACTCTTCCTGGATCTTGGTTCCTATCACAGGATGTGCAGATGGTAATATTTAACTTATAAGAACGTTTCAAGGATAGAATAACTGCATAAATCTAATAATAGTTATTATTAGTGTGAGATTATCAACAAACTAATATAAATGTGAAGTTGTATAATTCTACCTCAACGTGAAGGAACTGGAGTGTGACTGACACTCTATAAGTATCTGACCTAAAATTTCCAAAATATGTCCCAAGTATTTCTTCTATTTGATTTATTACCATTGTGTGAAAATCCCTAGCAGTATTATTGTCTATTCTGGTCAGATAGAAGGCTTTATTGATAGTTCTGTTTAATTTCTGACACTTACATATCGTGTATTTTGTGTTGTGATCACATTCACCCCTACTCTCTCTTACCACCTCACTCCTGCTGAGTGCTTTCTTTTCCCCAAACTGTCCTTCTCCTCCTTCCGTGTCTCCTTCTCTTGTGTATATCTGTGCATATGGCACACCAAACACAGATTCCCCTCTCCTCCCTCCTCCTGCCCCCCGACCAGTGCATAGCTGTTTTCATAAGACCCACAAGTCTAAAGTTCTTACAAATATTTTGAGACTTTCAAAATTATGGTTACTTTATTCCATACCATGACATTTATCTTCTATGCAAACCTGCTGTATTCCACAGTCATTTGTATACTAATGGACGAATAGGAATATTAACCAGTAGAACACAAGCACCACATCTGTATGTTACTGTCAAAGTCAAACCAAATAGAACCACATAGGGACAACGTAGGTCACATCTGAAGCTTCCTGGTTCTTAGTCAGTTTCCTGTTAACAAAACAATTACTAAGACACATGGAAACCTGTTTTTGTAATTTGACAAAATGAGTGATGATGTAACATAATTGAGTCATTGGTGTGATATATGATTGGTTCTATGATTCATCAGAGAATGACGTCATTGCAGGTACTCATTTCTCAGAGAAGAGTGGCCATTACCATTTCCTGCACAGAGCGGGAAGCAATAAACCTAGGTTATTGTGATAAAGTTAAGAAAGATGCTTTTGCCTTTTATCTACATGGAACTTTTAGGGCTACCACTTTAGAGATGCACTTACTAATTTTGTACTTATTTTACCAGATTGCTCAAACAATATCAATATTGAATTTGTTTACAATATTCTATAATATTAACCTATTTAGCTAAATAGTGAAAGGGGAAAAGCCCTGTTGCCTAAGAACTGTAAGTTCTAATGATGGCAATTTAAAGGTCATATTGGGTCATCCTTTTCAAATTGCATTATCTTATAAAAGGAGTTTCACAAGCTGTTATTCTTGAACAATAATCCCCTCTGGCTCTGCAGCCAGAAGCAAAGCCTGAGCTTTTTCATATTTGACTCAGAGAAAATATTATATGCTATCAACCTTTGGTGGGTTGACAAAGCTCCATGATTAAGTAGAGAATGGCATATACAGTGCCACATATTTTTACATATTGTATGACTTCAAAACCAGTCAATATTATGAATAACTCTGTTGTATTTATTTGAATGTAAGAGTTATCTGTACTCCATGGGAACACTAGAAAAAAACATTTGTCACATACTCATACTATAACAATTATATTCAGGATCCAGGGAATAGATGTGGATCCATCCTGAGATTATAATTATCTCTCAAATGCCAAGAAATTCAGTTTTAACTAACACCATTCATTTATTTGTTTTTTATTTCAATTCTCAATTTCTACATATTTTTGGCAATTTAAAAATTATTTCTGTTCTCATATTGTTGTTGGTTTGTCCTTTGAGAAGCATGTTTTTCTTCTTGTATCTGTGTTTTTATATAGTCAAGGATGTTGAGCTTGCCTCAAACTCATGATCCTTTCTCCCACCTCATGAGCAGTAGAATTGGGAAAAATTTTAAAATAAAGGTTTATATTTATTTATTTGAGATAATTTCACTATGTAGCTGTGGCTGGCTTGGAAATCACTATGTATACAGGCTGGCCTCAAACTCACAGTAAGTTGCCAGCCTCTACCTTTTGAATGTTGATATCAAAGGCATGTGCTACCACATCTGGCTATTTTTAGTTCTGTGTATGTGTCTTTGTGTATGTACGTACATGTGCATTCAGGTACCACAGAGCAGTTGTAAGTCACATTACATGGGTGCTAAGAAGCAAACTTGGGTCCTCCTCAAGGGCAGTGTCCACTCCTAACCCCCCAACTGTCTCCAGCCACTGTTTTGGCAAGTTTTATAAATATTATGTTCTGTGTGATGAACTTTTATACATATACACATGTGTGTTCATATAATTTTTAAAATCACTCTGATATTGACATATCAATCCAGTTGCAAAGATGAAGTAAGATATTGGAGTCATCATATGTGTGTGTGTGTGTGTGTGTGTGTGTGTGTGTGTGTGTGTGTG
>CABHPR010072215.1:0-25000 GCA_902168415.1 Peromyscus melanophrys | reverse complement strand
CACACATAGGTGCATGCTCATATTCACACACAAACACACAAAAAGGCAAATGAAGAGAGAGTAACTAGCATTTGGGTTGCATTCATCCTTCAGCATATCTATTCCTTTCCTAAACAGTGACCTTAGAAACAGCCCATTGCAGATGCTGCACCTCCCTGCCTCCTTCAGAATGCTGCCATCGGTCTGAAGGATATTTGTGGTCTGGTGTCCTTATTGGACTCAGGCCACAGGTCAGACAGTCCTCATGAATGACAATGCCAATAACAGATAGGTCTAATTAACAAATTTAAGGAAGAAACTCTCTCCTCCTCCTTTCAATCCAAAGGAAGCAAGGAAAGCAAGTCAATAGTATTTGCATTTAGAAGGGAGTATCTAGGTAATTCTTCACAAGTCAGTGGAGTTGAGGGCAAGCTGACCACTAAATTGAAAGCAGAAGAATCCGTTCTTGGCAGAAAAATCAGGGCTTGTGGAGAAGCCCACTCCCAGCTTTGTAATTTAAGTGTGTGTAAATTTGGGCATGTATGTGGAGGTCAGAGATCAAACTTGAGTGTGGGTCCTCACTGTCCACCTTGTTTGAGACATATTCTCTTGTTTGCCACGACACAGGCTAGGCCGTCTGGCTATGCTTGCTGGTTTTGTCAATGTGGCACAGCCTATAGTCATTTGAGAGGAGGGCACATTGATTGAGAATATGACTCCTGAAGATCAGGCTGTAGATACTACACTATATATTATACACTGTACCCTAAATACTTGCAGTGAATCTATAATGTATAATTTACAATAAATACTATATACTGTATACTGTGTCTTATATACTATTCACTGTATACTATGTAATTATAATATATTGCATATTATACATTGTATAAGTAATTCCTATTCTGTGTTCTATATACATATACTGAATACTGCTTAATATATGCATACTTTGAAGGTCTATCTTTAATATATACTGTATTGTGTGTATTACATGGTACTATATATGTCATTCCTTATACTATGTATTGTATAGTAAATACTTTATATTATGTACCATGAATGATATTAGTCATATTATATAGTATATACCATATAACTTGTACTGTACATCTTGTATATTGAGCAGCTTTTGAAGAAAGGACTTGTTTTACACATTTCAGGACTCCAGAAGTTCGAGGAAAGTATTTTTAAGAAAACTGGGAGCATTTTATGGTTAATTCATCTCTCACTTTGGAATTCCATTTAATAATGACCTTCAGTAGCCTCAAGAAGAGGATGTGGAACAAAATTAACCTGAAGGCTGAGACATAAAGGATTAAATCTATTTATTCATAAACTTAAGGTTGTAGTTCATAGATTTTTAGACAGCACTGGATGGTGTTGAGGAATAACTGGGCATAAAGGATCAAAGATACTGAGACAGCCTCTGTTTAGCAGGTACTGGAAGTTGGGACTTTCAGAAGTTTGGGGGCCCCTTCTAACTGATCTCTTGATGTAAAGAAGGACCTTGCTTGGCAAGAGTTGCCAGTGACACCTGTTGAAAAGGGGTTACTCACTGGCCATGTGTGTGAGTGTCATCATGATTCACAGAGTTCATTGTAAATATAAAAATCTTAGTAGGGGAAAGTCAGGAGATATGAGCTAAGATCTGTCTCCCAGGTAGGAGTGTCCTCTGGGAACCCACAGGAAGGGAGTAGAGAGCAGTGGCTTGTAGACTGGATGGAGAGAACAGGGAGTCTGTGGTTCTTTAGTGGAGGTGTAAATCACCATGATAACTTTCCATGGCTGAATGTTTCTTCTGGGAAGAGTTATATGTCACATGGGGGCGTTTGAACTTGTGACATCAGAGGACTACTGGCCAGATGAGTTGACTCCTGCACATTCCCTTTCTTGAATGGTGCACTGTGAATTCCTCTTGGGTGTACTCTTGGGCCTCTTACTGAAAAAAAAAATGTTATTGAATGAAGCTGGGACTGGGGGTGTCTTGACCTTGGCTAGTTGCACAGAAGAGCAGTTGCAGTTAGTTGATTTCTTAAAAATTAACACAGTACCATGTAAGCTAGGAAAGAGAGTCTCCTGGGTTGTAACAGGAGACTTGGTGCAGTCAATCTCTTACAAACATTGCTATTGCTTCTCTGACAAGCATAATTTTATAATAAATGTAACAATAACTTAAATCAAAAGTACTACATACCTGGACAAAAGTAAGTGACAGAATATTGGAATTATAGCAAAATCTTGTAAGCTGAAGGTTACCAGTTGGGATAATATCACTTGTTAATAAAAATAAAATGTTAGAATTGTGGAAAATAGATTTTACTATTAGAATAAAATATTAATATGCATCAAAATACATTTAGTAATTTTAGAATTCTATTTAAAACATTCATAGAGAAACCAGGGAATAAGTTACCATTTGATAAGTAAATTATTAGTGCTTACATGTTCATTTGATAATACCTCATAGTTAAAAAATAGTAACAAGGGGAACTAGAACAAATTTTCCTAAAAAGTGATCATGGATCCTGCTTGAATGCTTGCAAGGACAGGAAAATTGGTACTTTGGTATGTGGAATATATGTTTCAGCACAATTGAAACAATTTAATAATTTACATATATGAAAGATATGAAATAATGTCTAACGTATATGCACACTGTATACTCACCACTGCGTCAGGTCAACAACTTCCATCATCACTGATCAACACCATTTGGGGGTAAGTGTGGGGGTATTTGTTTAGGAAGAAACGTATGATGTGTTCTTTTAGAAACTGTAAAGTGTAAACCACTTATCCAGCCCTCTATATTTGAAAATTTCACATATAAGTTCCACCAACCACAGGTGGAGAGTATCTGAAATGAACACATATATTCTTTCTGTGATCACTATGTAGTTAGATGTCTATTGTTTGCATGTTTGTATAGGCTCTCTTAGTCACTAAACAATATTGTCTAATACATGTGTACACAGCAAAAACTGGGCACAGTATTATAAGTAATCTAGACATGATTTCAAGCATAGCATATGGGTAGATGTAAAATGGTTGATGTAAATATGATAGCACTTTCCTTAGGGAATTTGAGTGTTGCAGATTGCAGCATCTGTGGGCTTCTGGAATCCAGTGCCCTAGATTCTGAAGGACAGCTGCTGCATTATTATCTTCAGTGACCATGCTTAGCATTTATTATCTTATTATTTTGTAAGTGAAAGCTTTGTCTTTGACGAGCATCCTATTTCCCACATAACCTGGCAGGTGGCAACTGCTATCCTATTTATGAAGTAAAACAGTGAATCTTTATAGTGAGCCAAGTTTCTGACTTGCTTCAAGCTACTGCCTACAGGTTGAACAATGATTGTTCTACTTTCATTTCTTTTGTTGGAATAAAACAGCCTGACCACAAATGACTTGGGGAGGAAAGGGATGTATCTGGCTTAGAATTCCAGGCTGCAGTGTATCGCAAATTCTAATTGGTCTTAATAATAAAAACCCTGAGCCAGATATCAGGGTAAATGCTGAAACATCAGAGAGACAAAGGAACAAGTCACAGTCACTCCTTACCTTGCCAACTCCTCAGCCAGAAAGGGGTCAAGCTCCTGTCTCTATCTGCCTTATATTCCTCTCTGTCCAGCTATATCACTTCCTATTTCCTCCTCCCTTGTGCTGGGATCAAAGGCATGAAATCCCAAGTGCTGGATTAAAGGTGTGTGCCACCACTGCCTGGCCTCTATGGCCTCTAGTGGCTAGCTTTGCACTCTGATCTTCAGGCAAGCTTTATTTATTAGAACATAAACAAAATATCACCACATTACAGTCCATCATGGACCTGCTCTCTTGCTTCAACGCAGTTATCTTTTTTTACTTTGATATAATCTGTCTGTGCAATGATACTGCCCTCATTGACAATATCAATTAATTAATCAAGTCAATTCCCAACAGGTGTGTCTGCAGGCCAACTTGGTCCAGATCATTCCTCACTGAGACTCTCCCCCCTGGTGATTGTAGGTTGTGTTGACAGTTAAAATTCCCCAGAATAAAACAAAGCTACCTCTGCTTCACCCCAAATCAATACTAGAAACCTGCACATTGTGGTCAGAATCCCAGGTTCCCTCAATTCTTAGAACCAAGCATAGGTTTTGAGATTTCTCACAGTCCTAACATGAGGAACACAGTAAGAGTGAGTTAAAGTTTCTCTGAAGTACAGGATGTACAAGTGGACAGGGCTGTCTGAAAAACTAAGAAAAATAAATTCCATGACTGCCTAAAATTGTTAAGACTAATTATCAAGATGGAGGAAACTCATACTAATAGGAAAACAACTTTCCTATTCACATTTCTGTTGCTATGATAAAATTCTCTGAACAAAGCAATTTTGGGTAGAAAGATTTCATTTTATCTCACAGTTTCAGGTTATAGTCCATCAGGGCAGAGAAGCCAAACTTGCAGGAGCTTGAAGCATCTAGTTATATTATCCCCACAGTTAGGAGCAGAAAGAACCAAATGCAGGCTTACTTCTCAGCTAAGTTTCTTCAACTGTCATGCAGTCCAGACCCGAAACCTGTGAATAGTGCTGCCCACAGTGGTCTGGGTCTTCTTACATCAATTAATGTAGTTAAGATAATCCTTCACAGACATGCCCATGAGCCCACCTATACAATTTCTCATTGAAACTGTCTTCCCATTTGATTCTACATTGTGCCAACTTGATAATTAAAATTGACCATCAAAGAAACCATGAATGCCAAGGTCGTATAGCTTTTTCCAAGGTAAGTCCATTTACTTTCCCTTTATTCTATAGTGAATGCATTAAAATTACATAACCAGAATATGTATAAGAACCTCTGGCAATTGATCTATTCCTGTCTTTCTGTACTGTAAAACATCTCATTCCCTGAGCTGCAGACCTCACTGGGGCCAATATTTCTTTTTGACTTTGGGCTTTGCAGACACTATGTTATCTAAAAGAAAGATTCTTTCATTTTCAGATAAGTGTGCAGTACACTATGGAAACTCATGAAACAGTAAAAAATGCAGTAGAGGTTTGTGAATCAAACCAAAAGTCATCACATCACCTCAGGAAGAATAGCCAGTATCAATAAAGACTTCAGAAAACAAACTGAGAAGTATGTGAAGAAAATAATATTACCATGTGATATCGTAAACCGACTCTCAGTATTACATCTACAGAATATAAATTAGCATGTTGAAAGGACATGTATACTTCCAGAATGACTGCAGCATCATTGACAATAGTCAAGAGATATGAAGATCTTAAGTGTAAGTGTACATTCACTGAAGGACGCACAGAGAAAATGTGGCACATAAACACAATGGGATATTATTCAGCTACAGAAAAGAATGTTGTTCGTCAGCTGCTACAATACAGGCAGAAGCAGAGATGATAAAGCAGGTGCTTTATCCACAAAGCCACCTCTCAGCCTCAAGCCTCCTAATCTTGAAACATTGTGTCCCTCACCAGCCTTCAGAATCATAAGCCAAAATAAAGCTATTTGCCATATAAAATATGTGGTTTGGGACATTTTATGGTCGCAAGAGAAAAACTCTTGTGTGGAGGGGTGTGTCATGTAGGCTTGAGTTTTGCAAGATAAAGATTCTGGAGCCCTTCATTATTTATTTATTTATTTAATTAATTAAGTGTATGTGTTAGTAACGTGAAATGTTCACTGTGGTCTGGGTCTTTGAACACTTGGTCCACAGCTGGAGGTACGGACTGGGAAGGCTGGGTTCCCTTTAGAGGGTGGGCACTTGCTGGAGTAAGTGGGACACCAGGAGCAAACTTCGAGGTTTCATAACTGGGCAATCTTGACTTTCATGCTCTCTGCATTCAGAGGGCAGATGCCTTCTCTGCCTCTTGCTGCATCTTTCTGCTCACGATGGTCTCTATCCCTGTGACTAAATAAACACTTCCTTCTTTCAGCTGCTTTTGGACCACAACTAAGAAAAATACTCAAAATCTGTCTTTCTGAGGCTGCTTTAATCCATTTAATAGGATCATCTACAGTCACATCAATTTTCTCTTGAACGCAGTAACTCCATTCTTCTTTACAACTGAAAAAAGTTCCACTGTGTATATAAACCATATTTTTCTTAGCCGTCCCTATTGTTGGACCCTTAGGTTGGCCCTGTAATTCAGCTAATGTGACTAGTGCTGTAATAAACACTGACATACAAATACCTCTGATATGTTCACTTGGAGTCCTTTGGGTAAATACATAGGAGTAATAACAATGAGCCATATTTCTTGTAGGTTATTTGCACATTATAACAGCTGGCTCAGCACCACCCTGACTTGGTCCTTGTTTTCTCTGCATTAGTAAAGCAGCCTGTAACCTCGGTCATCATAATGGCATTGCTTTTCTCCATTGTCCCTCTATACTAATGAACCCTGTGATTTGTTTAAAGTAGTTTAATCTTCACTGAAAGTAAATGGTTAAAATACAAGCAGACCACGTTTTTAATCAAATCAAACAATGCTACCTCCTCATCCTGTAGCCATATGCTAATTTTGAAGACAAAAGTAAAATTAAAATAGTACATCTTCATTTGATTATTTCCTTTTTTTGTGCATTGGTATTTATTTTGTTTCTGTCTCTTTCCTATAAAAGTTCACTCAGGAATTTCTTTAAAGAATCTAATCAAGAGGCTTGAAGACAGCTTATTTGGTCAAAAATGCTTGCCATTCAAACATAAAGATTCAAGTTCATATCCCATAAACTGTTGTGCACAGCAGTGTACATTTCTGGGAAAGTAGAGACAGGTGGATTCCTGTGACCCACTTGCCAATCCACCAGGTTCAGTGAGGGACTCGGCCTCAAAACCTATGACAGAGAGTGATTGAGACAGAAACTAGATACCTCTGACCTCCACCCACATGAGCAAACACTAACATCCCTGTGTATATCCCCCCAACACACACTCATAACTCAGATGTTGGAAAACTAAAACAAACAAAAAATGCTTCATAATTAAACTATAAGCAAATCAAGTGTTATAATTTATAAAGAGAAATATTATTTAGGTAGTTATGTTTTTGTTTAAAGGTATTCTTAGTTTTTTTGTTGTTGTTGTTGTTTGTTTGTTTTTCAAGACAGGGTTTCTCTGTGTACTTTTGGTGTCTGTCCTGGATCTCAGTCTATAGACCAGGCTGGCCTCAAACTCACAGAGATCTTCCTGGCTCTGCCTCCCGAGTGCTAGGATTAAAGGCATGTACCACCACCGCCTGGCTAAAAGTATTCTTAATTTACATTTATGTATATGTTTATGCATTTATTCTATCTTTATCAGAGTTTTTAACTCTTCTGTAAAGAACAGGAAAACAAATCAAATTTTATTTCTCTCTCAAGATTTAAAATTCTGCTTGCAAATTTCATTTGTAAATTCTGTGACACATCCCAAAAATACTAAAAGTAAATTGTTTCCCAATTTACTAATGCTACATGGAGGTTGAAGTCAGTATATGAAAACAATTCCTTCCTCTCTAAATAGCAAATGAGAAATTAAATAAATTTAACAAACCAGCAAGTAAATTGTAAAATTAAATATATATCTTGATAAGATTTTAAATAATCCTCAGCATAACATATTCAGTCTGTAATGTAGTTATGTTGTTTATTGTTTTCTGTTTCCTATAAATATTTCATTGCTTTGTTAGTTAATTGCTTAGTGATTTCTAAACACACACATTAATTAATTCTCTATGAGGAAAAACATTGTTTCTATTATTAAAGATTGCTGAGGCATTTTCTACCGTATGGTGGTGGCTATATTAGATGAAAAAACCAACTCCGTGAATACTAAAATGAGTTTATTCTGTATTTACTAACCCAAATGTGAAAGAGTTTCAGACTGACAGCCCTTATTCAGTTCCTGTGGTCTTGGCAATGCTTTAAAAGGTTGCTTTTGTTCGGGGGTTGGGGGGCAATAGTTTTTGGGAGGAACTCATGATAATTTTGACTTTGTTGGCCAAATTCGTGTGATGATAACTACAAAATTCATATGTTGTGCTTTTATGCATCCAAGAGTAATGCATAACTGGATGGTGTGGCTGAATCCCAGGAAAAAGCTTCTTCTCTGTCAGTGTATGAACTTGAAATTTCATACAATCTTTATGTATCATAACATGTCATTCCTCTTTTAATAAACTTTAAACATTAGATTAAATCTTCTTTGACCAAACATATGCTGGAATTAATAATGGTGACTGAAGTGATCATATTGATAAGTTTGTTTAAGGAACAAAATAGGATAATGACCAGAGATGCCAGTCAGGCCTTCTTTATGGTTTAAAGACAATTGTTAAAAAAAATTCAGAATAGTAAAGGCATGAATCCCCCATGATAGTAAGTAGTACACATGCTTTCACCAATAAACCCATTTACAACATATCCTGTAAACAATACAGTAAATTTGATTGCCACTCTTTTCCTTAATGTTCCCATTTCCTTTCTGCTTTAGTTTGCATTGCTGATGGTGAAACTCAGAACCTTGTGCATGCTTGGTAAGTGCTCCAAAAATTAGCCACATCTGTAGCCCTCATGTTCCTACTGTCTATAAGAAAAAAATATAACACCTGCTTCACAACAGAACATGTAAAGCTGCAGGTGATAGCTAGCTAGCTAGCTAATACATGAACAGACAGGTAGTTAGGTGGTAATGGGTAGATAAATGATAGATAGGTAGATAGATGGGTAGATAGATGATAGATGGATGGATGTATGATAGAAAAATACAAATAGTATAGATAAAACATAGATAATAAATTATTGATGAATATTTGATAGATAAATAGATACACAGATGCTAGACAGATGATAAGTAGATATTAGCTAGACTGTAGATGACAGATGATTGATAGATAACACATAGATGTTAGAGCAATACAAATAGTAGGAGCATAAGGCATAATTTAGACATTTAATGATAAAAGTGATATGATTAATATTCACAAATACTTTTTCATACTACTTACTTCTTTATTTTTCTTACTATGATTGATTATAAAGAACATGTGCCCAGAAGGTTGGGAGTTCTGAGCTGGCATTCTCAACTTGGAAACCATCTTACAATATCATTATACTAGACTATGAAAGGTAGATTTATCCTTGTGAGAGTATCACAGCCACTTGTAAAAGAGTTTCCTTTCAGCTTACAGATGTGTTTAGAAATATATGGTTCTTATATGAGTGTGCTTTAAGAATGTGGGGATAATGTATTAGGAAGCCTATTGGAGCATGATATTTTGTATCTGGATTTACATCACTGATCTGTTCTCTTGGTCACCATGATGGTCCATATTCTTACAGCATAGAAAGATTCTAAGCACTACTACTACTTCTTATTTAGACTTTCTAAAAATACAGTTTTAAAAAAGTGTGTGTGTGTGTGTGTGTGTGTGTGTGTGTGTGTGTGTGTGTGTGTTTTCTGTGCTTCAGCTGGAGTGATGTCTCAGCTGTTAAGAGTACTGGCTGCTATTTCAGAGGACCTGGGTTTGATTACCCAACACCTGCATGGTGGCTCACAATAACCTGTAACTCTGATTCCAGGGGATACAATGCCCCTGGTTTCTGGGAACACCAGGCATACATATGGTGTACACACATACATGTAGGCAAAACATCCATATACATAAAATAAAATAATATATTTAAAAAATTGTATATGTGTAAGAATTCACACATGCAACAGAGTGTATGTGAAGATCAGAGGACCACCTTGAGAGCATCATTTCTCTTCTTCCACCCGTGGAGGTGGGTCTTGGTGATCAAAAAACTCAGATTGCCAGTCTTATCAGGCACCTTTACCCATTAAGCCATTGGCTATGACTCCAACATAATTTCAAAAGCTGTTATCCTTCTGAATGTGTTTTGTATTAAAGCAAAAGAAAACTGCTAAACATGTATAAGTTAAATAATTTACTTCAAATAATTCATGAATCAAGGACAAGCATAAAATAATAATTGGACAAATTCTTAGAACTAAATGAAAACAGAAATACTATATACTGAAGACATTGTGAAGTTGATTGCATGTTGAGAAGAAATTCTGCTGTTCAAAATACCTTTATTAGAGGCAAAGAATAATTTCAAATAAATAATCAGATATTCTACAAAAGGAAGCTAAAATTAAAAAAATAACAATGCAAGAAAAAGAAAGCAATTAATACTAATAAACTCATAAAACAACAAAGTTTAACACTTAGAAAAATAGTGAAAGTCAATGAAATAATAAAAGCTAACTTTGCCAAAAAATCAATAAAATTGTTTAAGCTCTAGTGAGATTATAAAAAATAAAGCCAAAACCAGAGAAAATACAAATCACTAGCATCAAAAATCAACAAAAGAAAGTACAAGAGTGTAACATGAATCCTAATTGGTCTTACAATAAAAATCCAGAACCAGATATTGGAGTAAATGCTGAAAGATCAGAGGAAACAAGCCACAGCCAATTCTCACCTCACCAACTCCTCAGCCAAAAGGGGAAGATTCTTTCTCCACAAATCCTCAGAATGAATGGCCCTGACTCCTCAGTCAAAAGGACTGAGTTCCTGTCTCCTCCTGCCTTATCTGCCTTTCTCCACCCAGCCATATCACTTCCTGTCTCAACATTCCTAGTGCTGGGATTAATGATGCACGTGCTTCCCAAATACTGGAAGCAAAGGCATGAGATTGCAAGTGCTGGGATTAAAGGTGGGTGCCACCATTGCTTGGTCTCTATGGTTAGTGGCTGTCTTTGCCCTCTTACCTTCAGAGAAACTTTACTTGTTAAGAGTACAAACAAAATATCACACTAGAGGTCCAACATCTTTGAAAGGATAAATGTGCAGGTTTGTAAACTGATGCTCATTAATATGGTACTTTAGAATATAGACCAATTTAACTGTAAGAGAGAAATAAACTTACTCACGATTAGACAACAAGAACTATCTGTTGACAATTTCAAAACTCAATTCAGATTTGGGGGCTGTATCACAGTTGGTCAGTTGTAGCCAGGTCTTTGGGTTTAATCATTAGTACCACAAAGAAGAATCCTATAGATTAAAAACTACCCCCAAATTAGAGTCAAATCCTACATAAGTTGTAGAAAATTATCATATATTTATTGATGTAGGACAATTTTTTTTAGGTGAGTAGACCAGCCTGGTTTACAGG
Organism: Peromyscus melanophrys; assembly: GCA_902168415.1. Taxonomy (NCBI): domain Eukaryota; kingdom Metazoa; phylum Chordata; class Mammalia; order Rodentia; family Cricetidae; genus Peromyscus; species Peromyscus melanophrys. Next base: position 13,850 of record CABHPR010072215.1, on the reverse strand, counting down.
AGCTGACAGAAAATTATATTCTGATGAACTTCATTAAGAAAGAACATCATGACTGTGGACAGTCATGTTTGTGCTTTAAAATGGGAGAACAGTTGGAGAGACGGAGCATCATGATGGGTCTTGAAAAAGAGCCTTCAGTTCCTCAAAAGGAGCTTCATTAGCAGAGACAGTTGTCATGGAAAATGTGATGGAGTCCTGAAAGGAAAGAACATTCAATTCCCGAAGACAATGGAGGCTTTGATTATTATAAGCCTCCAAGTGAATGGACGAGTATTACATTGCATGACCTGGCCTGGTTTGTCCAACCAGTCAGAAGTTAGATTAAGATGACAGTTGTAATTCAAGGTTGCCTTGATTTCACTTTAGGGCACCTATCCCTGACATCTGTGTTAAAGAAAGAGCCTGCACTTGGAAGTTAACAGCAGCTTTACACATAATAGCGAATCGTTTTTTAAAAATCTAGGTATTCGTCAAGATATCAATAAATTATACATCCATACAATGTAATATTAATCAGTACTAACAAGTAATTAAGGACTGAGGCACATATGGCCAATATAGTTAAATCTATGACTAATGTGCTCAGGATTTAAATTTTTCTCCCTAAAACCTTATTTTCTAGAAGGAAAAAAAAATCTGTTATATCTAGATTTTGAACTAATACCTAACTTTTCCAGCGTAAGGTTTACACTAAGAAATAAAGAATAAAGAAAGGAAAAATGTGTTCACTATTGAAAATGAGATAAAACCCACTATCAGATTACCTGTTTGAATAATTTTAACAATTACTTACACTGTGTCAGACACTGTCTTTAGAACAATAGCATGGGCATTATTATCACCTCCATTTTATGAGTAAGAACAAAGTAACGGTAGATTCAGTCAGCAACTTCCCCAAGATCAGAAATCGGGGATGGGGCACTAGAAACTATTATTAGTCTTGTTAGGGTCTTGAGTCCATGGGTCCAGCTGACTTTACCAAGCCAGGATCAGCTATCCATTGTCAATATGACAATTAAAAAGATAGGTGATAGTGAGAAGCAGAAAAGGGAGACTTACTAACTAGCCACACTAGACGAGGAAGAAAGTAGCCCACTGACCTTTCCCATTTCCTAAGTCCATCTTTCAAGTCCTGACACAGCTTTGGAATGAAATAGAAGACATTAAGAATGGGTAACTAAGCTGCCCTGGTCAAGATGTAGTCCTAGCCAACAACTGCTGTGGCATTGTCTGGACTCCAGTCTCTCACACAGGGGAGCTTGGAAAGTTGTCGGAACTGTGTAAATCTCTTTTCTAGAAAAACAAGTACTACATGTTTCATCAATCTTTCAGGGGTACTTTGAGGTATTACAGTGTGATGGCTGAGTTGTGTACTAGTTATGGAACAAGGATGACTGGACGGCTACTCACAACACCAGGGAGGCTACCTGGAAAACAGGACCCCAAGAAAGACACGGGGATCGCCCAATGACAGAGAAATGGATGAGATCTACATGAACAGTCTGGACGTGAGTGGGGGTAATGAAGGGCGAGGGGCGAGGGGCGAGGGAAAGAGAACTTGGGGGAGCAGGAGATCCCAACTGGATCAAGAACAGAGAGGGAACACAAGGAATGTTCATGGTAAATGAAGACCACATGAGAATAGGAAGAAGCAAAGTGCTAGAGAGGCCCACAGAAATCCACAAAGATGCCCCCACAATAGACTGCTGGCAATAGTCGAGAAATAGCCCGAACTGACCTACCCTGGTGATAGGATGGCCAAACACCCTAATTGTCATGCTAGAAACCCCATCCAGTGACTGAGGGAACTGGATGCAGATATCCACGGTCAGGCCCCGGGTGGAGCTCCGGGAGTCCAGTTGGCGAGAAGGAGGAGGGTTTATGTGAGCAAGAGTTGTTGGGACCAGCGATGGATGGAATACAGGGACGAGTGGCCAAACGAATGGAAACACATGAACTGTGAACCAATGGCTGAGGGGCCCCCAACTGGGTCAGGCCCTCTGAATGGGTGTTTTTAGATTTCAAACACAGAGAGGGTTAAAATGTCATATCTTGTTAGGACAGATTATTGATATTAGCAAATGTCAAACTGTTCTCAAATAGGGACTGGGTATTTTCTTAATTTCTGGGAATCTGTTAGATTGAAAGCAAGTAGGCAGTTATCAAAACTAAAATGTTTCAAGAAGTCCCAATATGGCTTGATACTGAAAGGTTAGCTTGCATCAACTACGAAAGGCCCAAAGGTTCATGTGAAGAAATGTCTCATCTCTGGGTAAGCATGGCCTGACTCAACTTTAAGAGTCCTGAACAAATATTACTAGACTTTGGTATTAATTTCCCCCACCCCTTTGACAAATGTTTTATTGTGTCATCTTTATTTAAAGAGCTGGAGATCTGGAAATCATAATTATCATCTTTCTCTTGAACTACTCTGTTCAGTGTCTCCTGCTGTAATAGAAACCTAACTGGATCCCAGTGGCTTGGATACCTCCACTTCATTTTCATCTTCTTTAACGTTTTTCTCTATTATTCCTGATTCCTCTTCCCTCAAAATATTATCCTGAGAGAAAATGGGAAGTAGGACATGGGTTAGGGGATGCTGAAGAGCAATCACTGGAGACAGGTGGGAAACTCAAACAGGAGAAGGTGAAAGAAGCCATTTGTATCTCCCACTCCGTGGAGATCCATGTCTTCTTTCATGGTCTACCAACATAAAGGGTTGGCAATTATGATTGCTTGATGTGCATTTTTGATTGTTTGTTTGTCAAATCTTGGTTGGGGCAGAGGTTGTATTAGTTCTTACATCAAATACAGACTTAGAAAAATCAATATATAATGGAGAAACTACTGTAATGATTGGTTAAAGCAGGAGCCTTATTGCAGCTTTTAGAACTTAATAAATGCTTATAATTTATTGTATGTGATTTGTTTATAGGAAATTGTGGGAAATTTTTAAAAATAGATCTCAATGCTATGTGTAGATTTACATGTTAATTACTTTACCATACAAATTGTTTAATGGTTTGAATGTTGCCCCTGGGTTTTCTTGGGTGTTAAACATTAGTATAATTGCTAGGATTGGAATGTTAAGCAAAAGAAATAATTGCTTATCACCATCAACCATTATCGCCTAAGTATGAACAAAGCTCCTTGCATTTTGCAGGCATTTAACTAGGGCCTGAGGGAATCATGCTAAGAATACAAAAGCTTTAAGTATGTTAAAAAGAGGGAAGCATGCTGGCAAGAGAGACAATCCTAGGATAATGGACCCATGAGCTTATGTAGGAAGCTGTGACTGAAGCCTGAAGGTCCTACCACCCACTCACAAAGACAAAGATTGGTGGAAGAGATAGTTTTATTTAATGAAGAGCCTTAGGTTTGGGAGTCAAGAGGGATGCTGAGGAGGATTGTCTTTTTGAAAAAGAAGATTGTTAAACTATTTACTAACATCATAGGTAGACAAACAGCAGCATGGTTGAGGCTCTGAGGAGAGTTCTGGCCCAGAAGGCTGAGAGGGTGGATACTTCTCATAGATCTCAGGCAGAGGGAAAATCTTTAGATAATCTGAATGCCTGTGATTCCCTAGCAGAAGGCATGGAAGGCAAGGAGGGAATGTAGTCACCAGTAGCCCTGGATGTCCTGAGTCTAGCAACCTCTTTAGTTGAGCTCCTTCTCTGTCCCACCAGCCAGCTCCCAAATAATGACTTGGAGACTTATTATTAATTATGAATGCTTGGCCTTAGCTTAGGCTTGTTTCTAGCTAGCTTTCTCCCCCTATAACTTAAATTAACCCATTGCTATTAATTCATGTGCTGCCCTGAGGCTCATTTACCTCATCTACATACTGTAAATCCTACTTTCCAGCTTCCTCTGTGTTTGGCAGGCTGGCTCCCTCCTGGCAGGCCGGCTCCCCTTTTCTCTCTGCCCTCCAGCCCTGTCTTTCCTTCCTCTGCTTAGCTATTGGCTGTTCAGCTTTTTAAAAGGACATTCAGGTACCTTAGGCAGGCAAGGTAAAACAGTAAGACATCTTTTGTTAATTGAACAAGTGCAGCATAAACAAAAGCAACACATCTTTATGTAGTTAAACAAATATTCTATTCCACAACAAACTTCACTTGGAGAGAGTGAGAAATCTAGTCATGTAGGGAGACTGTTGGGAAGTTGCAAAGTTTCTGACAGACTCTTAGAGTCACATCAAATAATACCTGGAGAGGAAGAGGCTGTTTCTGGTATCACAACTTGAGTAGCAGTCTAGTCTGGATTCTATCTTTTAAGTCCCCTCTTGGGGAAATGCAGGGGATTTTGTGGGGTCATAGGTGGAAGATTCCAGTGATTGAAAAAGCTGATTCCTGTGTTTGGATAAGATTTTTTTCTCTCACATCTTTAAAAGATTTATAGGGTAGGAGCTTGCTTTTCTTGTTTGAGGCCAATGTTTCTGTATCCCTGTTAGCACACAAATTTTGCAAGTGAAAAAAAATGGTGATAGACAAAGGGAAGAGGAAATGTCAGTGTAAGTCACCTCAGAACACTATGTGAAAAGGATAGTCTTTTATAGAAGATCAGACATGAGGGAAGAAGGTAGGGGTGGCATGGCTCTAGAATACCAGCACTCAGCAAATGAAGGATTCTTTCTTCTGGTAAGGCATAGTTCTTGCTCTATAAATTCATTCTTATTTTCTCTGTGTAAATTTTCTTCTGTTCTGTTACAAGCCTTCACCATGGAATTGAAGAGCAGGAAGGCACAGGTTAGTGGGGAAAGAGATGTCAAAGAGCAAGGGGGGCCTGCTTTCATTAGACCTACTCCACAACACTTGTGGATAACTATTCTTTCTGTTCAGCTGTGGGTTCTACATTTCATGCCCATATCCCAAAGTGTTCTATGTGAGAAGGAGAGGTGGTAATAGTAGAAAAAAAATCCAGTACAGGTGATCTTTGTTCCATGGCTCCTGTTGAGAGAATAAAGCAGCAGTATTTCATGCCTGTATTTGCCATCTTGATTTCTGTGGATTCAATTATGTGTCCTCAACCATGGCTTGAAAAGATTAGAAAATTCCAGAAGTGAACAACTGCTTTGGGTATTATTCACTTTCCTCTTCAGTGTGGTAAAATACTTGGCATAATGATTGTAAGGGAGGATAGAGTTATTTTGTTTCTGCGTATCAGAGGTCTCAGTCCATCCCAGTGGAGAGTACAACTCACAGCATGGTGGGCAAGGAAGTAGAGAGAGAATACATTTTTTGTCCACAGGCTTTCTCCATTCCCCTTTACTCTCTCTGATCATGAGCCTATGGGATGGCCCCACACTCATCCAACACCTTAGTAAATAATCTTTGGACATATCCTCAAAGAGATATGCTTTACTGATTTCTCAGGTGCTTTTCAATACAAGTAAATTGACAGTGAATATTAACCATCATACTACACTTAAGCGTCTTTATTATAATACATTGCTATGTTCATTCTATTTCATTACTGATTACTGTCAATTTCAGTTTTGAATTTATAGGTTAAACTTTATCACAGGTGTTTAATGCAGGATTTTTTAAAGAGCACATACATGTTATTTGGTACTGCTTGCAGTTTCAAACATCCCTTGGGGTCTTAGAATATAGTCCTCCTGGCTGTAAGGCAGTGAGACTGATGCTAGCTGATTGCCAAGCTAAATGTGTATAAGTGTGCACGTGAAATGTAGGATGAAGACGATGCTGACAGTCTGTGATACAATGTGTGGACGTAAAGCACACAGTGACGTCAGTGTTTGCACGTGGGAGTCTTAACCTAGTGCTGAGGAAAGACAGCCGACGGTTCTTTCCCGTGCTCCTGCTTTGGTCCAACGGTTCGGTCCTCTCACCTCCATTGCACACGAGTTTACTCGTCGGAGAGCACACCTGCCCTCCTGTCCCTCAGGAACTGCAGGCCCACCTTTAGTTTAGTGCTTTTAAATTGTAACTGAATTACACCAGCTAACAGTGGTAACGTTTTGGTAAAGAGACCAATTTTTAAAGTAACTACACAAACATAAAATTTAAAAACTTAAACAACATTCAATGACCCTTTCTTGTTTTTTCTTAGACAGGTCTCATGTACCCCAGGTGACCTTGAACTCTTTATGTAGCTGAAGCTAGATTAGAAAGTCTGATCTTCCTGCCTCAATCATCCAAGTACTGGAAATACTGGAATGCACCAATTTGCCAGCTTTGACTCTGCATTGTCACATACCAGAAATTTGGGTCTAAGCATGCATAAAACAGAGTCCTTAATGTAATCAGAAGTACCCAGCCCAGGAAACTGAGCATGTGTTTAAGAGTAAGCAGTCCTGGAAGCCAAGAACTACTTTTAAGTCAAATCTGTGAGAAGATAGACCACTACTTGCAACTCTCCAGAAAACTAATTAATACTCATGTAATAGTGGTCTAAAATGACCAGAGCTTCACTAACAGTTGACAAATTGCTGTCTTTAATCTAAGTTTCCATCTTAATTATCTAAGATGGTTCTGTCTTAGGAACACTGAGGAAAAGCTAAAAGTGAACTCTTATCCACTCAGGGAGGAAGCCCCATATCTACCAAGCTTGCCAGTGAATTTTTCATATCGCCAGGTTCCAATCGAGGCATATCCCATCTCTTCTTATTACTATAAATTTCTTCACTGCTTGCCTGCCTTTTAATCACTGGAGAAACACGAATGATGGAGATTGGATCTCCTTTCACACTAGGTCTTGAATAAGTAGCTTTTACTTATTATCATTATGTCAGTAGTGACAGACATCCAGGCATAGCTTCATATACTGACACCAGTGGTAGCTTGAGGAGATCCCTTAATCTTTTAGGAACATTTACTCCAATGAAACCAACACTTTGGCTTTGATACAAAAAAAAAATTCCAGTGTAAACTAATACAAAGTAGAGTTACAGATTTTATTAAATATATTTTAACAGATTTTAAGCATGAGGAATAAGCATAAGAGAGGTATTAGGGGAGAATGTAGGTACATGTAACAAACAGCACACATGTGAGAGTCTCAGAGTGTCCCACTTTGTTGCTTTATAACAGTGATATATAAAATTTTGATGTTTTTTTTTTTTGGTTTTTCGAGACAGGGTTTCTCTGTGTAGCTTTGCGCCTTTCCTGGAACTCACTTGGTAGTCCCAGGCTGGCCTCGAACTCACAGAGGTCCGCCTGCCTCTGCCTCCCGAGTGCTGGGATTAAAGGCGTGCGCCACCACTGCCCGGCTTGATGGTTTTGAAGCTATTATATTCAAAGAGTGAGCAAGGAACCCAGTGATATCACTGGTGGTTTCTGAGGGGTACTTGATTGGGTTGAAGTTGCTAAGATCACAGGGCAGAGTTTATCAATAGTGTAAAGGAAATTCCCAGTCTGGGTTGAGATCCCTGGGAAATGTCTGGCAGAGGAATTGGGCCCTAACCAAGCTTCTGTGTACTATGTTACCCTAAATGCCTGTGTCTGGATGACTATTACTTGTGTCCTAAAACCTTACAGCAAATGTTGATTGTTCTGTAATTCCTGCTCCTGTGCTGTCAGGGGGCTCCAGCCAGACTCTGAGATGAGGGACCCATTCCCTTCTCAAGTCCCCAGTGTTTCCTGTCCTTCTAGCTCACCTTAAGTTCACAAATGAATTTTTTATTTGCACAAGTTTTTTTTTTTTTTTACATAAAAAATAATATGCAAAAGCAGCAGCATGAGAGATGGCTCAGCAGGTAAAGACGTGTTCACTAAATCCAAAGACCCAAGTTTTAACTCTGAGACATGGGTTCCTTAGGGTGGAAGGAGAGAACTAATTCCCAAGAGATGTTCTCTGACCTCCACCTGCACACTGTGGCATGATTAAATTCACACAGAGACACTCACATACAAACATAAATAAATGTGATTTTAAAATAAAAAGTACAAAAATATTCAGAAAGAACTAGTTTTGATATCTAGATCCATCTGTATGTCAGTTTTCTCCTTTCACCTTTATTGAGTTTTGGGGTCTGAGCTCAGGTTGTCAGCCTTATGAGACAAGAGCAGTTACACATTAGCCACCTTACTAGACCCAACTCAAACTTTGAAAAAAAAGTTTTGAAAAAAAAATATACATACATACATACATACATACATACATACATACATACATACGTGTGTGTGTGTGTGTGTGTGTGTGTGTGTGTGTGTGTTTGAATGTTTTGTCTGCATGTATAAAAGTGTGTCTGCTTGATGCCCACAGACACCAGAAGAGGATGCTGGTCCTCTAGTACTGCAATTAAAAATAGTTGTAAGCTACAATGTGGGTGCTGGAACCAAACCCAATTCTGCTGGAAGTACAGAAAGTGCTCTTAACGACTTAGATATCTCTCTAGCCTCCTTTTCCCCATCTCAAACTTTTGTGTAACTTTACTTTCCACAGAGGCCTATTTCCATGCTAACTCAGTACACAGACCACAATAAGTATGTAACCTATTCATTAGATACTAAAGTACCTTATTGTAGCTTGTACTCTCTACGAAATATTCTCTATGATTTGCCCCTTGTTTAAGTATTCTGAGCATAAGAAGAAAACCTGTTTTTGTGATAATGGCGATGTGGTTGTTGAAATAATATAGACTGGTTCTTTATTTTAATCATGTACAACAGAGGGTATGGCTGGTATTAGTGACTTGGGTCTACACATGAATATCCCATGAAGTACATGTCAGGGTGAAGCCAATGTTCCCTTCTCATAATCATCATGGTGCTCAGTTGTTCATTGACAAACAAATTTCTTCTTGTACACATTTGTCAAAAATCACATATTTTGTTTTTCTTGGATGTAATTAGGTGTACCCACAGGTAACTGAGAGGAATTATGAGAACAAGGTTCAACTCTTTAGATTGACATCTCCAGTTATTTGAATAGAAATAACCCCAGATGGAGAATGAAGAGATTAGACGATAAATTCTACCATTCATAAATCTTTGAATTTTAGTATATGTCCTGGGTTTTTGTTGTTGTTGTTTGTATAAAAATGGCATAAATCAATTGCAAGACTTGGGAAGTGATAAATACATACCTAGCTACCTTCCCAAATTCAGCTTTAACACAAAGGTCAAAGGGATCATAAATTGTGTTTCTTTCACTCAGGTCATAATTTCAGAAAATTCATGAGAAAAGAAATTCAAGGTGAGGTTCAAAGTCTGAAGTAGATGGCAGGTCTTACTCTAGCTCAAAAGGAGAAGATGAGGTTACATATAAGTAACTTAGTTGATCCAGATGGGAAGTTTCTGGGTCAAAGGAGTCCTTAGAGACTGAAAAGGTGGAGGATTTTCAGAGGAAGCTATATCATAAACTCCACAAAAGAGGACATTTTTGCTCTGAAATGCTTAACTTCTGGTTACAATTTATGAGCTAAGCATGTAAAAATACATGCCTTGCCAGTGGCCATGTCAGAGAAGCAGCAGGTGGCACTTGAGTATCAGGAGATTGGCCCACCATATGTCAGACACTGATGGGTGAATCTCAGATAGGCAAGGCCCCCAGGGCTTTGGCTCCAAATGTCTCTTGCTACTGCTGTACCTTTACACATTTGCTGCTGCCAGTTTTCTCTGCTATATGGCATAGTGTGAATGGGTGTTGGCGGGATCCCCTCTGCTTTTAATGTAATGTGATTATCTCATGGCAATATCCTATTCTACTAGGCATATTTACCTATGGATTATTATGAAGATAATTTCCTCTTAAGCTGTACTGTTAATTGAAGCAATGCTTTTATGCAATAATAGTACTAGTTTAAATATAAATTTGATTATTAAAGATTTCTAACAAATATAGTAAGGGATTAAGATAGATATTAGTTTAGTGGGAAAATTATATAGGTAAATATAGGATGCAGTGTTTCTTCCACCCCTGATAAAGCAAGGGCTGCAGAGGATAGAAAATAAGAACAAGAAAGTATCATTCAGCTATGAGTTTCTTTTGACGAGCCATATACACTATGGTTTAGGTTAATAACTAAGGAAAATAATCAAGCCCCAGGAGTTAGCTCAAGTTCTTTTTGATATTGGGAAATGTGTTCAGAGGTCTCAGTGTGCATCATAGCTAAAATAAAGCTTTAAATAATGACTCCTTGTAATTAAAAAACAGAATTATATGGTTAGTTAAGATAATTAGACTGGACTATAAAATATGAAAAGTGATACTAGTAGCCTGTTTTTCTTGCAATTATAAAAACAACTGCCTATGTAAATGGCTGAAAAGCTCCTGATCTATGAGAAATCTAAAAAATAAATATTTAACTGTGTGTGGATTCTTGGGGATAATTTGTTTTTCACCTTTAATACATAAAATGTTTAATCATGTAAGGGAAATGGGATTACAGGCACATGCTCCCATAATCATTTTTTCATTGATTCTTAGAATCTGAACTTGGGTCCTCATACAGCAAGAACTTTACACGCTGAACCATCCACAAAGCCAAGGCACTTAATTCTTTTAAAGCCAGTGAGATATTTCATGCTAGGCATTCTAGACACATGTCTAAAATTATTTATTTACTTCTAAGGAAAATAAGTAGGAAATAATTTATTTCTAAGGAAAAGAGGCACTGCAGAGGGTCCAGCCTTCTACAGGTTTTTCATGTAAATGATGATAGATTGTGAATGTGAAACTCAAAAATCTGTATCTAGTATTTAAGATTACTTCATGGGATATGTCTTAATGTGGTGATATGAAAGAGGGAAGATTGATGTTTTATGTGATATATTTATGTATTGAATAGCAATATATTGAATCACATATATATTAAATATAGCATAGAAAATAATGGGTTTCATTACAACATTTTCATATGTGCATGCTATTATGCTTTATTGTTCACTTTTCCTGCTTTCACTGGTCTTCATCCTCTCCACAGAGAGTACTCTTCTGCTCTTATGTGCTTCTGTGTGTGTGCATATGTATTTTAGTAAACGTTTTCTCTATATGACAAACATACAAATTATGTGGTGAATTGAAGTTTTAACATTATGTTAGCTTTCTAGTACTCCAATGAAATACCTGAGACAGTTAATACATTAAAGGGAATGGTTGTTTTGTTTCATGATTCTATAAGCTCTATCTATTTCAAGATCAAGCTGTCGCACTTCTGGGTTCTGACAGAAACAAACATCAAAGTGCTAAGCCAATAAGGATTCAGAAAGCAAGAGAGAGAAACAAAAGTTTATAATCCCCTTCAAGGGCATGTCCTCAATGGCCTAAGGTCCACCACAAGGCTCCTCCTCAGAAATGTTTTATCACCCTCACGATCACCACCCTAGGTAAGACAAATTTAATGTGAGGCTTTGAGGACACACTTATCCAAACCATAGCAGAACTGCTGGGTTTTGTCATTTAAATCCTGGGCACAAATTATTATATGCTGAGTAAGAAGTGCACAGTTGGAGTTTGGCAACTTGAAGGTTGTCTACAGCCTTGAGGAGCACCTGGCATGTTTGTTTCCTCAATGAGCTTCCTCAACTGCAGTTGGTCATTTTCTACCACTACTAGCCAACCTTGGCCTTGATTAAGCAGTTAGTTCACTTCATGTAACTGGTAATGCAATTTTGAGGCAGCACACTTTGTGTTTAAGTACTTGGTCCCCAGATAGTGGTATTTTTTGAGAAAGTTATAGAATCTTTAGGAGGTGGAGCTCTATTGAGGAAGGGAACCTCTGCGGATGTCTTTAAGGTGAAAAGCACCATCTCCACTTTCTCTTCACTCTTGCCTTCCTGCCAGCTGATACAGTGTGACTAGCCACCTCCCACTTCCCGCCATGCCTTCCTGCCAGGATGGACTATGTTTGCTCAAACTGTGTGTCCAAATAAACCTTTTTTTCTTTAAATTGTTTCATGTCAGGCATTTTTGCTATGGTGATAAAGCAAATAACTAATAAAGCATGATAGACACAAGTAATAGACCTGAATATCTACACCTGTTTGTATATTCTCACTATGTGATCATTATTCCTTTTGACTTAGGTCAAGAAACTACGTTCTTGGGTCTTCTTTTAGGTGTTACCTCCTTTCGGTAATTACCTGTGGTAGTATGATGGTATGATAGCAAATACTTTATGAGACTGACTCAATGATAGTTGAGCCATCTTGCTTTTACTTGTTAACTGCTTTGCATTCACTGATATGCTGCTGTAGATTCTAGAATGCAGCTCTCTTTAAAAGTTACAGAAGCACTTTTAAAATTGTGGGTCAATCTATGTGTGTGTGTGTATTTGTATGTGTATATGTATATATGTGTATGTATGTATGTATGTGTGTGTGTATGGAAATGTGTCTTATAGTGGACATTAAAGTGATGCTTTATTTTGTAAAGAAAATGCTCCTTTCTGTATCTTTGAGGATAGAATGAATGAATTAGACAAAAGGAACAACTACTTTGTGCACATGAATTAGAAATGCCTGTAGGAAACTGAACTCTTTCTTTCACATAAAAGAGCACAACATATTAAACAGGACAGAGCCATTGTCAAATTCATTCGCAACCTTACTAAGAGGATGCAGTTAAAGCACATTTATTTCCAACTCACATGTGATAGGGATTCTCAACAATATTGTGCCAACACAGTATGAAATTCATGGCGTTTGAGCATTAGTGTGTTAGAAAACATTGTCAAGCCCCCCAAAGCCAAGAATCTCTTGGTTGAGTGGAAAATGTCATAGAATTTCTCTCATAATAGTTTATGCCTGTTACTTTTATTTAACTGTGAATTATTAGAATGTATATGTAAATGTTTCAGCTCTGATGAAAAGGTATCCTGGCAGTTAGGGGTCAAGGAATACCACAAAGTCACACCAGACAACAAAACTTACACGAGAAATTCATTTGGAAGGAAAAAACCAGGAGGGTGGCTAACTCTGCTCAGGTGAGAAGCAGCAGAGAAATTGGCAAAAGACAGGGTTTGTACAGTTTTTCTTTGTTGGAGTGGTGGAACTTTCCAGGGTGAAGCTTTCCAGGATGGGGATTTGTGGGATTCCAAGTCCAGAGCTTGGGTTTTTTATTCTGTAAAGCAGGGTCAGGGCCCAGCTATTAGGGCAGTTAGAGTAATGTGTAGGTGGAACCTGGCAATTGTAGGTCCTCAGGGGAGGGGCCTGGATACTCATAAGCCTTGAGGGCATCCAGTGTATGTTTGGTTACTTCATGTTACTTCAAGAACAGTATGTGTTATTTTTGTCCAAGTTACTAAGTGACCATCACCCTAGATTCAATACTTGCATTATAGCATATGAATATTTGATATCAAAGTTATAAATATCTTGTTACTTGGAATTAGAACTTCTAACTGTTAAAAGTGGAAACAATGATATGAATTAGCCTGTCCAGTCATGTCTTGTTTCTGATGAGGCAACCTGGTTTAAGAGATAATGGACTAAAGCCAAATGCTTTTCCTAGTTTTGTGAGACACTTATGCTTCTTGCATGCATGTAGGATATAGGAAAGAATTAGAAGCCATCCTCTCACGGAAGTCAGAATACAGCTCTTATTTGGAGATGAAAATTTCGAAGTCACAGGTGTAAACATGACAATTAAAGTAGTAATACTTGCTTTGCTGCTGTTTTGAAAAAGGTTCTGTGGACTTGAATCCACATGCAAAATTAAAACCATAAATACATTTTTCACAAAACAGAAGACCCCATGACTACTTTATTTAATGAAACCTATGATATTTGTAATTACATGAATGATATCTAAGACAGTAGAACCAGTCTTTAGGCGGCTATAGTAACAGGGCAACTGGGGTTGCTTAGCAACTGGGAGGACAGAGTCAATGCACAAGTCATGACTGAATGAGTCATATGATTGGAGAGAGTGATGAATGGTGTGTT
>CABHPR010072214.1:0-10229 GCA_902168415.1 Peromyscus melanophrys | reverse complement strand
ATCTGTGTCTTTCTGTCTCTCTGTCTCAGTCTCTCCTTTTTTGATACAAAAGGGAGTAGAAGTATCAAGCCAGAGACATGTAAGAAACATTTCATGGATAGAGCAATGTAAGCCCTCTGAGAATGAAGCTGCACTTGTCTGAAACAGAGCTGTAGGATTTGTTGTCTTTCCACACTGTGTCCACATTTCAATCTTTATTTTTTATTTTTATTTATTCTTCTGTCATACCTTACATCCCAACTGCAGTTTTTCCTCCCTGCACTCCTCTGAGTCCTCTACATTTCTCCCTTCTTCACCAGATCCACTCCTCCTCCATTTCCCTTCAGAATAGAGCAAATATCCCAGGGTTATCAGCAAAACCTGCATAACAAGTGACAATAAGCCTAGGCAGGAACCCTCATATCAAGGCCAGATGAGGCAAGTTAGTAGGCAGTAGAGGATTTCAAGAGCTGGCAAGAGAGTCAGAGACACCACCCACTTCCTCTCTTAGGTGTTGCACAAAAACACCAAGCTATACTTTGGTAACACAATGCAGAGGAACTGGTGTGAACGCATGCAGGTAGTAATTGCTGTTTCAGTCTCTGTGAGCCTCTGTGAACCCTGCTTAGCAGATTCTCTGGGCTGTGTTCCCTTCTGTCCTTTAGATAGGAAATTTTTTTGAAAATCTTTTCTGGGCTTTTGAGCTGAGATATTTCTCCTTCTATTCCAATTATTTTTAGGTTTGATCTTTTAATAGTGTTCCAGGTTTCGAAAAATGTTATGTCTCAGGAAATTTTTAGATTTAACGTTTTCTTTCAATGATATAGCCATCTCTTCTGTCATATCTTCACAGCCTGGAATTCTCTGTTCCATGTGTTATATTCTTTTGGTGAAGCTTGCCTCTGTAGTTCCTGTTCAATTAGCTAGATGTTCATTTCTAGAATTTCTTCAATTTGCATTTTTAATTGTTTCTATTTCCATTATAAGGTCTTGAAGAGATTCATTCATTAAAATCAACTGTTAGTTTGGCTTTGGCTTTCTTTAAGGGATTTGTTAATTTTTTTCCAATATTACATTTATCCTTCCTCTGCTTTCTTTAAAGGGATTCTTTCACTTCCTCAGTAAGAACTCCTATCATCTTTATAAAATTTGTCTTAATTGTCCTCCCCTGTGATGGAATGCCCAGGGCTTGCTGTAGTAGGATAGCTGGAATCTGGGGTGACATGTTGCTCCAGCTGTTATTGATTATGTCCTTATGCTGGTGTCCAGGTATCTGGATTTGAGGTGATTGTGGGTCTAGGTGCTGATTTCTCAGTTTGTCTTTTTTGGATGGGTGTTTTATTCCTTGTTTTCTATTTGCTCTTTGTTCTTCTCTTCTGTGTGTTCTATGGTTGAACAGGGGTTCTCATCACAAGTTGGAGCCTTGAACTCTTGCAGGGTGGCCTTTGTTCCAGCAATGCATATCTGCCCAAGATTGTGGATGACAAAAGGGAAGAGAGGAGGAAATTTTGGGATAGTGTTGACAGGACATTGAGAAAGCAGTGGAAGTCATTGGGTAGGTGGCCTACATTTACATCTGGCAGATTGTATGTCCTTTGTTAGAGAAAGAATTCAACACAAGTTGGAGGCTTGAGGACAGAGATAAAGAGAGAATTGGGTTTGAGGATAGTGTTGGGGGATTATTGAAAGAAGGCAAGAGGTCCAAAAGTGAGCAGCTTACATGGATTTCTGGTGGCTGGCATGGCCTCTGGTAAAGCAGGGGCTCTTTATCTTAAGTTGTCTACCTGTTTTTCTGGATTGTGAGGCTGCATTTTAGTAGAGGATATCTATCCAATTTGGGTTGAGTATCGGGGACTATGGAGGTTCAGCCCCCCCGATAGTCCCATCCCAGGTTCTGGGAAGAATCTACAACCAGCTGATAATTAATCTTTGGTGAGAAGAATTGAATGTATGTACACGAAACTCCTTAGTCCATATACTTTATTATTGTGTCAGTTGCAAGCTTATGTTCTGCTCTCATATTTAGCTCATTTCCAGCTTGATTTCTCTCTACACCTGTCTGCAGTCCTCTCTAGGTTCTATCTTAATTCCTTCATCTAGTTCTGCCCCTTCTAGATTCTCATCCATCTTGTTCCTTCCCATATAATCTCCTCTCCCATCTCCTTCTCTCTCCTCATCTCATTCTTCCTCATTTTGTTCTTCCCCATCTGGCTCTTCCTCATCTTCCATCTCATTCCTCTAGCACTGTCTTCTACCCCTTCGATCTAGTTCTTCCCCATCTCAGCTTGTTCCTCTCAAGTTCTTACCCATCTAGTTCTTCCATTCTCTTTTCTCTTCTCCACCCTGTGCCCTGTAAGTCCCAGAATATAAAGACAGGGTGTGAGCTAAATTGTGTAAAGCTATTACTTAATGTCCACCTCTCCTAGGCAGTGTCTCCTTGTGGAATTTACCTTAAGTCAGGAGACTTGCATGTGAGCTGTTTTCATTGTTAGTCCTCAGAAGTTGGGACCCACCTGGGCGGTGTTTCCTGTGGTCCTTGAAAGTCACTAAGGTAGATATCTGATTCCAGAGAAAGCCTTTCCTGAGGCTGTTCTCCAAATACCTGGAATGTGTATGTCCAGAGAGTGATCAGTCCACACTGTTAGCCCTTCTTAGGGAAAAAGTCAATTGGAAGAACTATGAAGGCGCACATGACTTTCATAACAGAATACAGCTGATATATAACAAGCCAAGTAACACCAAAATCTCCTTGGGATTTGGCTTCCTCTGGAGGAATTCCCTTATCCCTCCAGGTAGTGACTTTGCCATAACCAGCTGAGTTCTTATGATATATTCCTGCGGCCCGCAGCAGTTGAGGACATGGCTTTGGGAATGGCAGCTGTTGGGTTGGTGCAAGATTGTGTCTGTCAGAACGTGGGGATGGTGGAAGTTTCATGGGCTGGTGGCCTGGTTACCTGATTTTCTGGCTGGTGTGACATGCATATGAGCAGGGGATGTCTGCTTGTGTTGGAGGCTGGAACACAGCCATAATCCCCTTTTTCTGAGTGGGAATGTATCCTATGCCATTGTATGTTGGAAATTCTTGTCTCTTGATTTGTACAAGATGTGACAGTCAAGAGATTCTCTTGAATTTCAGAAGAGACTGGACATTTGATCTGTTCGGGGCTGTTACCGATTATGAGGATCATTGTACTTAGCTTAAATGCATTTCCATTTTTTCTTTTCTCTTGGTATTTATTTTTCTCTCATACAATACATCCTAACTGCAACTTCCCCTTTCTCCACTCCTTCTAGTAACAATCCCCCGCAAATCCGCATTCCTCCTAATCCACTGCTACTCCGTTTTCCTCAGAAAATACTAGGACACCCAGGGATATCAACCGAACACATCATAACAAGGTGCAGTAAGGCTAGGCAAAAACCCTCATATCAAGGCTGGACAAGGTATCCCAATAGGAGGAAAGGGGTCCCAAGAGCAAGCAAAAGAGCCAGACACAGGACACCTACAGATAATAGTCCCACAAACCCACCAGCTAAACAACCATAGAGTGTATGCAGAGGACCTGACACAGAACCATGCAGGCTTCATGATTGCCACTTCAGTTTCTCTAAACCACTAGGCACCCTGCTTTGTTGATTCTATGGGCCAAAATATCCTTGTTTCCTCAACCCTTCTGTATCCTACACTATTCATTCCCTCCTTCCAAAGCATTCTTAGAGCTAATCCTCACGTTTGGTTAGGGATCTCTGCATGTGCTCCCATCATCTACTGAAAGAAATCTCTCTGATGACAATTAAGCGAGGCACAAATCTGTGATTATAACAGAATATAGTTAGAGATCTTCTCATTGTATTTTCCTTGGTCAGTTGTACTTGGTTCTTTCCTAGTTTTCTGAGCCACCCTATTCCAGTTCCTCTCCATCTAGGCCTTGTCAGGCATGGGCCTCCTGTCATAGCTTGGTCAACAATTTAGACTAGTCTTTCATTAGTTAGAAACTCTGGGCCACCATTGCTCCAGCCTATCTTTCAGGCAGGACAAGTGTCAGCGGAGTGTTTTGTGTCTGGCTTAGTGTCCCACTCCTAACACTGGGAGTATTGTGTGGTTAGAGAAGATGGTTGGCTCAGCCTCTGTATTCTTTTTGTTGGTTTGTTTCTTTTTCCTCTGTGTAGCTTTTGGAGCCTGTCCTGGAACTCACTTTTTAGAGAAAGCTGGCCTCAAACTCACAGAGATCTGCCTGTCTCTGCCTCCTGAGTACTGGGATTAAAGGTGTGTGCTATCACTACCCAGCCAGCCTCTGAATTCTTGATAACTAGGATTCCTCACTAGGGTCACCTTCATAGGTTCCATGAAGTTTTCACTGCGCTGTGTCCATGTTTCCTGCTAAAATCTCCCCTATTCCAGTTATCTCTCCCTGTCTTCTCCCCTGTCCCTTCCTTACTCACCTGACCAATCCTGTTCCCATCTCCAACTGCCTCCAGTCCACCCACAAAATCTATTCTATATACTTCTCCCAGTGAGATTCATGCATATACCTTAGAGCTGCTCTTCTTACTTAGCCTCTATGCATCTGTGGATTGTACTGTGATTAACTATGTTTACTGTGACTGTACTTTACTTAATTTTCATGTATGAGTGAGTACAACATAATTGTCTATGTGCTTCTGGGTTTTCTCACAAAACACAATAAAGAACTCTAGAAACTAAACATCAAACCAAATAACGCAATCATAATGGGGTATACCTATAAACAGAATTCTCAGTAGAAGAATGTAAAGTAGCTGAGAAACACTTGAAGAATTATTCTACATCCTTAGCAATCAGGCAAATGCATATCGAAACTGCTTTGAGCTTTCATCTTGCACGTGTAAGAATGGTTAAGATCAATAACACAAGTGACAGCTAATGTAGGCAAGGACATGGAGCAAGGGAATTCATTGCTGTCACAAGTTCAAATTTGTACAGGCACTGTGGAAATCAATATGAAAGCCTCAGATAATTGGGAGTCAAGCTACCTCAAGTTCCAGTTACACCACTTTTGTGCATATACCCAATGATACTCCTCCATCATACCACAAGGAAAATTGCTCATCTAGGTTCTATCTGTCTTGGATCTGATTACATAGACTATTCTGGCATTCAACTCAGCAGCAGATATACCTGCACCCAGCTTTGGAGTGTTGGGGTTAAAGTTGTGAGCCAACATACCCAGCTTGTCTATCTTATTTCTTCTTTGTAGTTAGTTCATGCAATTTCTCTCATGTGTACTCTGCACTGTTAATTTGTTTACTTGTCTGTGTATGTTTGTTAATTGGCATTTTTCTTGCAAGGTGATACCCCTTTCAAAGGCTACAGAATTGACAGAGGTGAACACCCTATTCAGTTTTCTTCTAAAGTGACTTGGTGATTACATTATAACAACTTTGTGATGGTGTAAGATAGGGAGCACCAGAATTGTATGAATATACTGTCAAAGAATTATACATTTGCAATGTTGTCAGTACCATGCTTTCTGTTGCACACATGTATGGAATGTTTTAGAATGCAGTGACCTATGATGATGTGCATGTCAACTTCACTTGGGAAGAGTGGACTTTGCTGGATCCTTCCCAGAAGAATCTCTACAAAGATGTGATGATTGAGACCTACAGGAACCTCACTATTATAGGTGAGACAGTGTATTTTCCTTCACATTTTAAAATAAGGGGACAACTGTTTCTTGGTTTTGGATGTTCCTGTGTAATTTAATTGAGAAAGAAGAGTGAGGTGAATAAATCAGGCATGTTTCTAAGATTCACTGAAGATAGTAACATAAATTTTTCAATGTTTTCAATAATATTAATTTTCTGGTACTCTATTTTAGGATACAGTTGGGAAAATCATAATATTGAAGACCATTTTCAAAATTCTAGAAGACATGTAAGGTAATTTTCTTGTGCAAGCTGATAAAAATATGCCTGTGAAGAAATTATATTGTGTCCTGGAAATTTTAAACACAAGCAACAGTGTTAATAAGTACCACTTAAAGTGCATTGATGATTAACAATTTCTCACAAAACCGTAAATCTCAATTTCAGGTTGGTGAATGGCATTTGCAAGGCATTCTTTTAAGAACCATGTCAAAGAAACAATTCCTCAAAAGATATCACCATTAATATCATACCACCATGAGAGCTATACTGTAGAACTATCAGTCTTTTTATTTCATAACATTCATATTACAAAAGTTACACAAAGCGAAAGAGGTGATAAGTAGATTGTCAAAGCTTTCTATTAAGCAAAGAGTCCATAGTAAAGCCAGTGTAACTCATATACTTGCTGTGACTGTGCTGTTTATTGAGTGGGGCAGTTAGAGTCAAAAGTGAAGGGATGTTGTCGAGGAGAAACCTTAATCCCTATACCCGAAGTCTATGCGGACAGAAAGTCAAATAGTATTCAATGTGGAAATCTATTATCTGTTATACTTCCTTTACTGGCTATATCATATTCCCTTCTGGAGACAAGTCATGTGAGCATAGGTATATGAAGACATAACATACCTCACTCTCATAACAATGAGAAGATATGAAGCAGTCTCCACATTGAATATACTTGTTGAATTTGATTCAAGTATATAAGTAATTGATTTTCTAGCTTCATTGTTAAAATATTAACAAACTCACACTACAGAGAAGCCCTATGAGTACTAGGACTGCATAAATAACACATGGGTGTAAAAACAATGATGGAATCTTAAGATCTGATCCTTCTTTAAAATTTGAACACATTGTAAATTTAATTCATTCAGATAGAAAGAGTCAACAGTGTAATGATTACAGTAAAGATTTTACATGTGCTTGCAGGCAGGAAAGAAGTCAAACTGGAGAGAAGAAACCTTTCATATATACTGAATGTAGTAAAACCGTTGTATATGAGAGTCATCTTCAAAGGCATGAAAGTGCACCTATGGGAAAGAAATGCTTTCAATGTAATCAGTGTGTTAAAGCCTTTGCACATCACAGTAATCTTCACAGGCATAAAAGAACACACACTGGAGAGAAACCCTATGAATGTAATCAATGTGGTAAAGCCTTTGCACGACATGATTATCTTCAAAGTCATAAAAGAACACACACTGGAGACAAACCCTATGAATGTAATCAGTGTGCTAAAGCCTTTATGCAACACAGTTCTCTTCAAAAGCATGAAAGAACACATACAGGTGCAAAACCCTATGGATGTAATCAGTGTGATAAAGCCTTTGCAAAACACAGTACTCTTCAAATACATAAAAGAACCCATACTGGAGAAAAACCTTATGAATGTAATCAATGTGGTAAAACCTTTGCAAAACATTGGCAGCTACAAAGGCATTTAAGAACACATACTGGAGAGAAACCCTATGAATGTAATCAATGTGGTAAAGCCTTTGCATATCACCAAACTCTTCAAATACATGAAAGAACACATACTGGAAGTAAACCCTATGAATGTAATCAGTGTGGTAAAGTCTTTGTACAACTTGCTCATCTTCAAAGTCATAAAAGAACACATACAGGAGAGAAATCCTATGAATGTAAGGAATGTGGTAAAGCCTTTGCACGATCCAGTAATCTTCAAAGTCATAAAAGAACACATTCTGGAGAGAAACCCTATGAATGTAATCAGTGTGGTAAGGCCTTTGCACAACACAACACTCTTCTAATACATAAAAGGACACACACTGGAGAGAAACCCTATGAATGTAATCAATGTGGTAAAGCCTTTGCACAATTCAATCATCTTCAAGTACATAAAAGGAGACATACAGGAGAGAAACCCTATGAATGCCATCAATGTGGTAAAGCCTTTGCACATCACCAAACTCTTCAAATGCATAAAAGAACACATACTGGAGATAATCTCTATGAATGTAATCAGGGTGTTAAGGCCTATGCTCATCATAGTACTCTTCAAATACATAAAAGAAGGCACACTGGAGCCAAAGCCTATGACCATAATTAATATGGTAAAGCTTTTCGTCATCACACTATTCTTCAAATGCACAAAACATCACATACTAGAGAGAAACTCCATGAATTTAATCAATGTGGTGAGGTCTTTTCACACACACTACTATTCAAATGCATGAAACAACACCTACTTGAGAGAAACCCTATGAATGTAATGTGTGTGATAAAGCCTTTGTATGTATCAGTAGTCTTTGAAATCATTAGAAAATGTCATACTGCAGAGAAACCCAAAAATATAGTCAGTATCATACAGTTTTGCTTTTTATACATGAATAAACCTTTTTCTGCGCAATCAATCTCTTAAAGCCTCTGCATATTACAATTGTCTTTGAGTACCTTCAAAAAGTACTGAGGGCTTATTATTATAAAGTATTTGGCAAGGTGCTTATCCCAAATACTTGCTTTCATTTACACAACAGTGTTCATTTTGTAAAAAACACTTTGTCAGAGTCAGCAATCTGTTCATGCATCATGATGTCCATTTTTACAATGTCTGCCCCTGTAAAACCATAGAATAAATGAATTTAGTAGTTTATAAAGTCCTCTGTGTAGGGTAAAAGGTTAGCCAAAGAGACAATCTGGAAACTACAACCAGAGCGAGTGAAAAACATTCTATGTGGCACCGAAACCAGACCAAAGAAATACACTCTACTTCTGACCAACTGAGGACAAAAATGGACCAATTGATACGTAGAAAAACCAACCAATCCCTGAGCACAAAACTAAACAATCACTGTGCATGAAAGCCTCCCAATCTCTGAGCTTCAGCTTGAAATCCAACCAATACCTATCCTCAAAATCTTTTCACTGGAAATCTCCAGCACTATGAAGCCCCATAGAAGCCCTGTGTCTGTTCAGCTGGCAGCTTGCCCTTTTTCACACTGACACAGGCAGCCATTAATCTGAATTCATCTCCCCTATGTAAATCTCTTGAATAAGGTTAGGGTGAAGATCTTCTTTTGCCAGAGCAGAGCAGAATCTCTGCTGGGAAACTCCCTAGTGGAGTGGAACAGAGAAATAATGGACACCTCTGCTGGGAAATTCTCTTAGGGGAGTGGAGCAGAGCAGCAAAGGACATCTCTGCTGGAAATCTCTCTTAGCTGAGTGTAGCACAGCTAAGCTGTAATGGCTCTTTTTTGAAGAGGAGCAGGTTTGCCACATCCTTCAAGTAAACCATCCCACACTGGGACAAACGTTCAGGACTAGCCTAACTTTCTAACAGTCAGTATTCCTATCTCCTCACAGCTTTAGGTACCCAGCTTCCTTTCACAGCTTTTTTTTTTGAGAGCTGTAGGTATCATGGAAACCTTTCCTCCACGGCTTCAGGTATTGCCTGACATCCCAACAGCCAGGATATCTTTCTCCTCTCAATTATAAATATCCAGGATACCTTCCACTCCCAACTATAGTTGTAGCCTAACTTTTGATACTTGGGGATCTTTTCCTTCCAGCGCTAAATTCTTCCCCTATGAATTTAAATAATAATGTAGTATTTTTAGATTTTATTCTCCACTTTAATTACATGAAATAACTAATTCTGGTGTAAAACTTTATGGATTTGTATTAGTTCCTTTTCTGTTCTTGTTATGTAATGTCTATGTCAACTTATAATGAGTTTTATTTGGCCCCAGGATCTTCATGTAAGTGGCACGGCATCAAGTGTCAGACATGGCAGCTAAATTGAGAGCTCACATCCTTAGCTTGCATCATGAAGCAGAGAGTGGGAACTGAAAATGATGTGTGGATGTAAATTATCCAATCCTATCCCCAGTGACATATTTCCTTAGCAGAACAGCATTTCTTAACCTTCACAAATGATACCACCAGTTGAAAGCGATTTCTTTGACTTCAAGTGTACATGCTTGCTTTCTGTTATATGAACCAATTCACAATGAAGAAAATTTCTGTAAACCTTTAAATGTCTCAATACCTGTGTTACAGCAATGCATGCTTACAAATGCAAACGTTTCATCAATGAAAAATTGTTTTTTAAAGAGTTGTTTTAATTTTAATTATGTGATATCAGTACATGTTTTTTGGGGGGGTATGTGAATTTGCATGCTAGGTTCTGAAAATGTTAGGCTCTCAGATCTTCTTGTAGCAAGAACTAAAGGAAGTTGTCAAACTCATGGACCTCATGTTTCTACCTCCAGAGTAGTCCAGGGGTAGATAATCTACTCCCGATGTGAGCTGTTTTGTCAACACAACAATGTGAATTTTTAATTATTAATAGAAATGAATATAAGAAACATTAAATACTT
>CABHPR010072213.1:0-12856 GCA_902168415.1 Peromyscus melanophrys | reverse complement strand
ATATATATATATATATATATATATATATATATATATATATACCGATTAAACTATACTATTTCCCCCTCTCTCTGTCTCATCTGTCTTTCTTTATCTCTTTCTTTGTCTCTCTTTCCCTCTCTCCTTTCCTCCCTTCCTCCCTGTGTGTATCCATATTATATACAATAAAACAATAAGAGTAACAATGGGAATTGAAATTTAAAATAAGGTATGTAACTTCTGAATCACTACATGAACAAAGACAAAGAAGAAAACCTTGTTAATAAATTTTTGTTATGTTTACACTAATGATTGAGGTCATTAAAAAATAAGTTAGATATATGTTCAATAAAATCATATTTTTCTCATAGTGTCCAGTAAAAACAAAATATGTATAGGTCTATAAGTACACATGTGCATTTAAATGCATTGTAAAATGTGCCTCTAGCAAAAAGGAAATGAGTTGAAAAGAAGAAGGAAGAGAAACATTTTCCTACCTATACTATTTGAATGAATACTTACAAAGAACTGATGTAATTTGAAAAATGATTTTTGTAAAACCACTAGTTTCCCCTAAATAGATTTTGCTTTAATATTCAAAACAATGTGATGGATCTGAATTTCTCATTTTTCACTGTACATGTAAGGACAAAGCTAAAGTTAATGTTAATACAAAAATACAAATTATTCTTCCCCACAAAAACCTTCAAATGTCACATTAGGAGACAAAGCTTTCAAGTAAAATAATTTGCTCCTGGAACACAATTTTTCATTTAAATACAATTTTCATTTTGAAGTGAAAACCAATGGGTGCAGTATGACCCCACTGGCCTTGTACCCACTCGTGAACCACAAGTGTCATATGAAACCATGAAAAGGAGCCACATCAAAGCAGATTAGGCCACTGGGAACTTCAAGGCAATCACACCAGCCACACATGACTTATCTGTGGACCTGTTAGGAGCAAGTAGAGTGTCACAGAACTAACAGGAAAAGTCATCAAGGTAGAAGTCATCTTTTGAAAGGACATGAAGGAACAGAAATCTGAAAAGCCCAGACATGCCATCAATTACATTTTCTCTTTGGAGAATTTCTTTCAGTGAATTAAAACCAACATAAAGAGCTGTTCATTGTACTTCAAGGCATTATCCTCACAAGCTGGGAAGCCTTTTGTATTCACATTTCAGTAAAAATAATTCTGTCTTCTTTTATTTTTTTGTTCATTATCAATCAGATAATAATTACATTAACTTGAATGTTTAAAGATATATATACTTCACAATCTAGAAGTTAGTGTTCTGCAGAAAGTTAAGACACTGTAGAATTAGTCAGAATGAAGCTTGTGTGAGAAGTTGTGGAGAAATCTATGATTTTGCAGCCCAAGTAAAGAAATATAAAAGGATATAGAATGAATGGGATATTAAAGAACATTGGGTGGGGGGTACCAGGAGTTAAAGGTGTAAGTGGGGTGGGAACAAGGGGGTGAGGTAAAGGAGGGGGTGGGGACAAGTTAACCAAAATTAAAGATGTATGTGGATGCTTTATGAAAACTCCCTGGTTTGTCAACTAATTAAAAAAAAGTCCAAAGATGTTTGAACAGATGTACTCTGCATGGGAAGACAATGCTGCTCCCAGAAGACATGAGTCATTAAATGCAAGTCCCAGTGCCCAGTACAGTTTACCTCTCTAGAAGTTAATGATCAAGGAGGCCCCAGAAGCACAGAAAACAATAGGGCTACTGCCATTGTTCTTGGTTGTCCACCACCACTAGAAGATAAGACCCTATTGCTAAAAATAAACACACTTTAGATAGAGAAATCAGCCCGGAACTGACCAGAAAAGCCTCTCGGTGATGGCTACTTTTCATATGTTGTGTGCTATACATGTGGCTGGAAGAGGAAACACATTAATGGTCCTACCCAGCCCCAGCCCCTGAATGCTACAGTACTGACCTGTCAGAAAAAAAATGTATCCACTGTAGTAATAGTGGCATGACTGTTAAAGATTACAAATTCATGTCTGATTGAATTCAAGGTCTGTGACAGGAGAGAAATCAAGCCAGGTATTGTAAACCTGGTCAAAAACAAGTGGCTAGCTGGTCATAAGTCCCAGTGTTTTACTAAATGTTCATGTCACCAAGCTGCCTTCTAAATGTTTGTATTTATATCTGAGATGTGAACAGGTTCGCAGTCTTGATTGGGAAAGCTTCTTTTTTACCATGGGTAGCAGTTAATGCAGAAACTTATAACTATCCAAAACACTGAAAATAAATTATTTTGCGTTCTCAGCCATAGATGAGACATCACCACCATTCCTGCACCAAAAGCTCAGGAACATTGAAGAGGAAGAGGTAGAAAGAATATAAGAGCAGAAGACAGAGGGGTACTGACAAATGCTGGATATGGCATGGCTAAGGTTCGTGGAAAATCAAGCCAGTTACAAAGCCTAACATGACTGGGCAGTGATGGCACACATCTTTAATTGGAGCACTTGGGATGCAGAGGCAGGTGGATCTCTGAGTTTGAGGACAGCCTGGTCTACAGAGTGAGTTCCAGGACAGCCAGAGCACTCAAAGAAAACTTGAGTCAGGGCCGGGCGGTGGTGGCGCACGCCTTTAATCCCAGCACTCAGGAGGCAGAGGCAGGCGGATCTCTGTGAGTTCGAGGCCAGCTTGGGCTACCAAGTGAGTTCCAGGAAAGGCGCAAAGCTACACAGAGAAACCCTGTCTAAACTTGAGTCAATAAAAATAAAATTAAATTAAAATTTTTAAAGCCTAGCATATGTGGAGGAGGGGCTCCTGAGGCCCCACCCCAGCTGAGGAGCTAGTGGCAATTAATGGCTATGGGGTTGCAAAATTAATTTTCTTTGGATGTGTGACAAATGTAAGGTTGTCCAAGTCCAAGTGAATAGCCTTACACTCAAGTGTGCATTGGGTAACACTGATTTGACTCAGTGGGTTGTTTTAAAAGGAGGGGATATGAAATTGGCAGAATGGTGATTAGGAGGAGTTGGATGCAGAAAGTGGAAGATGGATATGCTTAAGATACATTTGTTTGTGTATGGAATGTTCAAAGAATAAATTTAAATACACACATTCTATATTCACACGCCATGCACACACACACACACACACACACACACACACACACACACACACACGGCAGGAAAAATATCATAATCATGAAGATGGTTTTCCAGTGTCTTATCTCTTGTACTCTGATGACCCCTGGGATCACTGCAAATGAAGAAAACTCAACTGTATAATTTGTGGTAATGAGAGACTTTACAGAAAAATAATTTTGAGAGAGAGAGAGAAAGGGGGAGAAGGAGAGAGCGAGAGCGAGAGCGAGAGCGAGAGATTGCAATCACTATGAAGCTGTATTGCCATGCATGGAATCACAGTTACACCACTCTCTGCCCACACAACATTGGTCACATAATTTCTCCCTTTGTGTTGATCATCTCAAACATAAAGCAGACTACCATGCTCATTTCATCAAGTTCTGAAGACTGAGTGACGTACCATAATACGTCTCTCACAGATCTTCCTAGGTTAACACTCACCAACTCACTGACAGTGACACTGAAAAAATCACATCAGCCCCATGAATTAGGATCTCCCCCTATGCACAATGCCATTGAGTCCCCGAGGAGAGACAGTGATTAGTCACATCTTACAGGAGGCATGCGGAAATGACAAAGAATACAACTCATTGGGATTTGACTCTCAAATACCTGGCCTATGAACCCACTAAAATGCATGTTTTGTAAACTTTTCATGATTTTTGCTGTGTTTATATCTGGACATACATCCTGAGAAAGCAGGGTAAATGAATATCCTACTTTTAGCTTTTTTGGTAGCTCAATTCAGTGCCTTGGACATGTGCTGCTAAATGGGAGGAAACTGACATTTATAACACACATGGGAAACACACAGAGTGCTGAGCACTCTGACTGGGTGCTAAGATAAAGTACATGTCCACTTAACCCTTCCCCATAGCCTCAAGTAGCTGATGTGAACATTCTTCTGTAGATACTGCCTAGAATCAGGTTTCTTAAACTCCTGCTTGCAACCCCTTTTTCTTCGAGAAATGTGTATACAATCCTAGGCAAGTGATACATAAAAGTGGAATGCAAATCAAATATTTACTGATAGTAAACTGTGAAGATATTTCTCTAAAAATAATTCTTTGACATACACATAATTTTACTGCATATTAAAGAAAAAAGCAAATTTGCAAACTTACTACTTTACATAAGTAATCTAAACTTGGCTGCAGGCTTAATATAGGAGGGCACAGGCCATGGTCAGCACTTTTGTTTCACATTTTGATTTTAAAGCCATCAATGCTGAGACTGCTTCTCTTAACACAAGGATATAATACAAAGTGGCAGACATGTGTTTGGACCACTGCAGAGATTGTTAGAAATTCTGCTTTAATCCCAAACCAATATTCTTTAATGATTTGAAGAAACTTAAGTCAGCAACTTTAAATCAATATTCTAGTACAATCCTATCCAAATACATACTAATTTGACACTTTCATGCTAAGGAATGGTGGTAGGAAAGTGGCAAAAGTCTTTATTTTCTGTAGTTAAACCACTATGTTTCTATAAGAGCAGAAAACTTTGTGGTTGCTTTTTAATTGTGTATGTATGTGTATACATGGTGTACACATATGTGTGGACAGATGTGCATGCCCATGCACATGTATGGAGGCCAGAGTCCTTCAGATGACCTCTAGAGCCCTCAGTTTATTCTCTTGTGACATGGTCTGTCATTGTACCTGTAGCTCAGTGAGTTTGGGCTCAGCAAGCCCCAGCAAGCCAAACCAACCCTCCTAACTGTATACCTACATTGCACTAGGATTTACAGGCACCTGAGGCTGTGATAGGCTTTTTACATGGATGCTGATGATCTGAATTTGGTTCTCATGTTTATATAGCAGGAGCTCTTGCTAACCTTATCCATCTTCCCAGCCCCAAAGCAGAAAACCTTGTAAACACAGTAAATACACTCTGAGTTTTGACTGTGAGTCGAGGTAATCCAGGCAGCGCTCGTTGGCATTGTGTGGCATGTGACATGCACAGTTTCAAGTGCACATACTTTGTGTTCAGAAACAAAGCTGTGGCATGCAACATGAGCACTGCCAGAAATGCCTTGGATTCATGAAGTATTTTATGTTGATTTTACATTTTAGTCATTTCATGGTCATAAACCTTTTGGCCAAAACTTGTTTCCAGTTTTTCCAGGTCCATGGCATTTGGTTATGCAACCCTATATGGGGTGTGAACCCACAGATTAAGATGTGGTGTAGTGGATGCATATTTCTTTCCTTGAACTATGCATTCTCTTTGTAAAGAGCACACTGTAATTGGTAGCAGAATTTTAAAGCCAGACTTGGTAAGAATCTTGATTCTGCTGTTTATTGGGGTCATTAAATTTCTCTGCATTTTTTTCATAAAATGCAAACAGGAAATAATGCCTACATCAACAAGTATGTATATTAACTGAGTCAGTGCATTTAAAGACTTATGCTGGAGTTGTGAAAAACACTTTATAAGGGTTACCCATCATCATCATCATCATCATCATCATCATCATCATCATCATTGTTATTGTTAACATGAGTTTGAATAGTATCAGCTGAAGTAAAAACCTCTATTAAAATTTTGCCAGGCAGTCAGTGCACCATTTAGTATGTCCTCTTAAGAGTGGTAATACCTCAACTCCATTGGATGGTGCCAGCCCAGAATAATTGGTTTCAGTAAAAAGGCAAGTAGAATATCAGGAGATGATATTCTTAAAAGTTTTGCTTCTTGGCAAGAGTGTGGCCTGTAATTTATAAAAATGGGGAGGTTGTGATGTTCAGATGGAATTCTATACACAGAAAACATTTCTTCTCAAGCCAAAGGAACTGACCTCAAATAGGGCAGTAAAACCAAAACTATTGAGATGGTATCATCATTTGGTGACTGTACTCAGAAGTTCAAAATTTTCTAGGGAAGAAAACCCCATACATAATATTTTGAGTACATTTGGCTTTCAGAAATGATCAGCTACTCTTTGTTCAGATAAAAACCTATAAATTGAAAGATATTCATAAAATATCTCCCAATGAATCAAAATGTTGACTATTCAAATCAAGCATTATATAATAAATACTATACACAGCATTAGGCATTCTGTGAATAGAATGTGTGGGTATTCTGGAAGCACTCTAAATGCTTAGTGTCCCAGTGTTATCCATATGAACATTCATCATTACAATAACAAATATTCAACACCAAGTATGAAGAACACTTCACAAAGGATAAGTTCCAAAAATGGAGCTAGACATTCTGGAATGTTTTGGACTCCATTTATCAGGAGCTTCAAAAGCTGAAAAACTGCCCAGATTACAAACCAGGTGGTGATTCCAAATGAAGAGTCCCATAATTATTATTTCCAGATATTAGTTATGCTAGTTTGCCAAGGCTTTCCTAACAAAGCAACAGAGACTGGATGGCTTAGACAACATTTTATTCAAGTTACAAAAAAAAGTTTAAAAGTTATAAAAGTTCAAGTTCACGGTGTGGCATGTTGATTTCTCCCCCCTGAGGCTTTTTCTCTGACTTCTCAGTCTTCTCTCTCCGCTTTCTCAAAGATTTTCCACTGTATGTGCCTGTGTTTCCATTTCAGTTTCTTCTTATACAGACACCAGTGACCCTGGATGAGAGCCCACTCTAACATCATCATTTAGCTTGACCTTGTGACAGATCCTACTCCAAATATGGGCCAGTGGACAAATTTTGGAGAACTACAATTCATTCCATTGCAGTGGGTCAGTAGAAGAAACATGCCAAGCCTTGAATAAAGATTCACAGTTTGTCAGTTCCAGTGGTCTGTACTGATTCATTAGTTCAAGAGAGCTACTTTCTGTACAGAAGTCTAACAACAGAACTAGATCTTCTCGAGTGTCAACTGCTATGACATATGCCTGTTCAATCAAAACAGAGACCCTGTTGACTCACTAAACATTTTAAGAATATGGTTTAGGCATAGCTCACTTTCAGGGTTCAAATATTACTATAGCAGCTTGCATTTTCTTTTTGCCTTTCTCCCATCAGCTATCTGGGTGATGCTTCCATTTACTTCTCCATTTCCTCCTGTCTGGGGTATGGCTTGATTCAGGTCTTCTGTCACCAGATGTTTATATTGATGGTGGCTAAAACAGGTTAAGTTTCTGAATTGACAAGATGACTGAAATGTTAAACCTGAAATTTTAAAAAAGAGGTGAATTTCTTTGGGGATGTAGAAGCATCAAGGCATTGATACAAAGAGAGTCAATGTATACAATTATATGAAAGTATAATTCAAAGTTCACTCATATACTTAATAATACTGCTGATAGTATTTATTTAGTACTTGGTATGTGTAACTGTGCCTGTATGTATCTAACAGCACTATTAGTTCTAATTATTTTCCCTCTGTATAGACTGGCAAACAAAGTCTCCCGATGGTTGTGTCTCTTGTTCAAGCTAGCAAAGACAGCAAGAACTAATAAGAAAGCAGAACTGACACTTCAGGCTTTGAAATTCCCACTTACAGGTACTGCTTTGTGTGGCCTCGTTGGAGACAACAGAGAGATGGCTATCTTCAGCACAGCTGCACTCACTCAAATTTCAGTACTTTCCATATGACAGCAGTCTGGAGAATGAACTAAAAATGCTATTTATTTTAATTTATCTAAGTTATCTATATGTAATACAAAGACTCAATAGTGGACTTCAGTTTGAATGTTGTCTTCCAAACTTAGTATAGAATGGCTCACTGCATCATTGTGGTGTGTGTGTGTGTGTGTGTGTGTGTGTGTGTTCACGTATGTGCAGATGCACATGTGTACTTGTGTATATGGAGGCCAGAGGACAGCCTCAGATGTCATTCCTCAGGCTCTCTCTATCTTTTTATTTTTGATAAAGGGTCTCTCACTAGCCTGGAACCGGCCACAAAGGCCCAGGGATCTGTCTATCTCTGTCTTCCCAGAGTTGGGCTTACAAGTGCTCAACACTGCACGTGGTTCTTTTACAAGGATTCAAGGGAGCACATTCAGGTCCTCATTCTCGCAAGGCAAGCACTTTGCTGCCTCTCTCCCCCAGCTCCAGTTCACTGCATCTCACAGACTGACAAAGGAAATTTTCACCAGTCATTGGTTGGTTACTAAAGACTGGCTAATTCAAGACACTGTGGGGGAAGGGCAGAGGGACTCAAACAATATGTCTATCCCCTTCTTGAGCCACATATTCCTTGATAATTGAGTCACCTGACAACTTTACCATCTGGAAAACAATGGTGCCTGCCAAGCACACTGCCTAGCTGGTATTCCTTGGGTGGCTTCCTTATTCAGCAAAGGACACTCTTTTTAGTAATGATTTTTGCAGCAGAGATGTAGGTATTCCCCTGGAATTTAAGCTGAGTGCCTTTCTGAGAAAATGCATATAAATGCCTGAGTCAGTTTAGTGGTCTTTACCAAAAATAGCTTGGTCTTTTGACTCACCCAGGCTGCCAGTAAACTCTGTTTTTGTTCCCTCACCCCCTTCCACAGATAGGCTAAATCTAGTAACAACCAGGTCAATACATCTTGAATTAGACTCGATGTTGGATTTGTCTCGGTTAGAAAATCTCTGTTATCAATTCATGTGTTGTACCAGAGGACACCAAGGCAGGATTACACAGGCCAGCCTTATAAGTTTACAGATAAGAAAACAACAGAAGCCCAGAAGGGTTAAGTGACCCACACAAGGTTACGTTGCTGGTAAGCAACAAGCCCAAAATAATTCTGAGCTTCTGGTCCACAAAAAGATCTTTATTTCCAGAGTTCTGGCCAGGGATTCCATGGGTGACAGACAGCCCAACCCCTGAGAAGTTGTCTGCGAGAGTAATGCAAGGTGTGAACTCCAGCAACTATATTGTTTGTGCATATCTGAGAATTAAACGAGCAAAAACTCAGAGAAAAAAAAACAGATGTTTTAATGCCTAATCGCCATCCTTTTCCTTTCCTGCCCTCTCTCCTTTCTGTCCCATTCATTTCCTCCTTCCCTTTCCTTTTCCTGCTTCTTTCCTCTCTCCTTTCCTTTGCTCTTTCTTTTTCTTTCCTTTTTTTGAAAATAGTTTTATGAACACTTGGGAGCATTGTTAATTATGGCCAAGATACTGTGCAGCCGACCTCAATGCTTGCGGACCTCGATGCTTGTATCCATGTCACTGAACTGAAAGTTTGTATCTGTTGAAGAACAACATGCAGTTCTCATCTCCTCACTCTCCGGGTCCAGCAAACCACCATTCTACTCTGGGCTTCCATGAAGAACAGAGTCAATGACCTCAAGTTCATGGATTCCCACAGTTACTGTCCTTCTGTGTGTGTTTGCCTTCACTCTAATGATGCCCTCAGGTTTCATCCTTGTCACACATGACAAGGTTTCCATCTTTTAACTGTGACATAAAACCCAGCTCTTGTGGCTGTAGTGATGGCTCACTAGTTCAGAGTCTGTAAGACTTATCTTGTAATTCCAGAGCCAGGGGATCCAACACTCTTCTCTGGCTTCCATGAACATCTACACTCATGTTCACATGCCCGCACAAAGACACTCAAATGTGCATAGCAAAAAATTAAATAAATCCTTTTTAAAACCACAGCTCTCACCTGAAATAAAATAAGAGCTGACTTATTGTTTGCCAAACCATGGCTCAGAAATACGGACTAAGATTTCCCCAAGTAACGTATTTCAACATATAAGGAGTTACATGTATTTTTATAGTAGAATAAAAGAAAGTCATGAATCAGGCATTTGTCAAATACATTGGTGGGAACATCAGGTAGGCAGGTTAAAACAAAAGGAGAAAATGGCTGTTACAAGTTTTAGATGTTATTTGATGATATTTTAGCTGTGGGGTTGTAGGAAGCTAGTATGTTATTTGTGGGCCTTAAAGTCATCCCCATTGGTCTGTGTGTCTGTCTTTACATCAGCACTATAATGCTTTAATTGTCTTAGCTTTGTAGACTATTCTGAAAAGCTTACTTCACTTTTTCTCAAGATTATTTTGTCTGCTATTGGTCCTTAGTCATTCTATATGAAGTTTAGGATTGTTTTCTGTTTTTGTAAAAATGAGTTAGTGAAAATTTGATAGGGATTATCCTGGATCTAGATATTACTGTAGGTTGATACGGGATTTCCATAATATGCAGATTTCAATTCATGAACATGCATACACTTATATTTCTTCAATTTCTTTCATCATTTTTGTAGTTTTTCAGAGACTTGAAATAAATTCTTAAGATTATGACTAAAATGAAACTATCTCAATATAATAAAAGTCACACATGTACTTCTAAATTCATTTATGTAATGAAAACATGACCGCTTTAAGACGAGAAGCAAAACAAAGCAACCCATTCTTACTGCTCCTGTGCAACATGGTACTGAAAATCCTGGCCAGAGCAATTAAGGAAGAAAAAGAAATAAAAAGTGTCCCCAAATTTAAAAGGAAGGTTGTTTGGGGGGAGGCCTTTGACAGTTTCATGAATGTATGTGATGAGTTTTAATTATTTTCAACCTCTATTCCCTTCTCTCATCTTCCTTTTTCCTTCTTTTCAACAGCTTTCCCCTTTTCCTTTTATGTGGGACTGGGTATAATGAAAGCTACTTCAAACAGTGTTAGTGTGAGGTTATGTAACTCTTTTCAAATGACCTGATTATATTATACTATATTATATTATATACTCTAGGGATAATAACTAATTCAGTAAAGTTACAGGATTAGAGTCAACAACAAAATACTTGCATTTTTATATGTTAACAACTAATTACCTAAAACAGTAGGTCAACAATCCTATTTTCAGAGTATCAAAAACAATAAAATAATTAAATTTAACTGAAGAGATAAAAGATTATCTACTTTAAATGGCAAGATTTTTAATTGGGCCCAGGGGAAACACTGATTCCGATGGGTACTTTCCTCTGAGATCCTTCATAAGCCTGAGTCATTTCTGTGGTTTTTGTGAGACTCTAGACCTCTTTGTAGGTGGTCCAACGCCACTGTATTACTCAAAGCAACAATGCTAACAGCTTACTCTTCACCCAGCAGACTGCACCCACTCTCCATTTTTACCTATACTTTTATATCTGAGCAAAATTTTACTTTTCTACATCTTTTTTCTCTTTTTTTGTTCATCGTCAGTTTGGATTTTAAGATACTTGAAGATTTTGTTTTTGTTTCTCTTTCAATTTACTTATTTAACTGAAATTAGTTATTTATATTGAATTTTCCAGATTTATCTATTATGTGAAGATACAATTTGCAACTAAAAATGAAACTTGGCCACTCCAAATAAGGCAGATATATCTCTGTTGAATGGATATTAAATGCCTGCTTAGTAGATATGTTTAATATAACTAATACCCATGTAACAACTGTTTTGTTTTTTAAAAATAAGGTAATTGGGTACATTATGAAGCTAGACTCTACAATACATGCCATTTTTATGATGAGAAAAATCAAACCTCAGAAAATGAAGGAGTTGGTCCTATTCCTAGGGTCTTTTTTCTTAAGATTTGGACCTGGAACTCAGGCTTGCCAGTCATTATGTCTTTTCCACTTTGCTGATGATCAGCTTCTGTTGACTGTTGTATATTTAATTTTCAGAATAGGAAGAAAAAAAATTGCTTTGCGCCTTCACATTCACTGCATCATTGATCTTTCTAAAGTCTTGGGAGATAACAAGAGGGAATGTCATCATCGTCCTTGTTTAAGAGAAATATAACTGAGATTCTGAGCTGTGATTTACCCAAAGAAGCTACTTATTCAGGAATGACTGATGTAGAATTCCGATCATAGTCATGAAAGTCTTAGTCTTAAAATTCTACTGAAGTATGGCAGGTCAGATGGATCAGTGGGAAAAGCACTTGCCTCACAGGCCAGATGACCACAGAAACTGGAACCTGGAATATGGGTTCTATCCCCAGAACCCATATAAAGGTGGATGGAGAGAACTGACTCCATAAAGTTGTCCTCTGACCTCCACACACTCTCTCATTAGTTGAAAATCTTTAGGTATATAAAGAAAAGAGATTGGATTCAAGGGCTAGTTATTGAGACTGTCTATTTGAAACGTATCTTAGATAAGGTTTTTAGATCATCTCTGATGTAGTTTCTAGGTGTCTATTGAATCCTCATAAAGACAGAACTGCTTTGCTGGATGATTCACTAAATAAAACAATGTGTTTAAATGTCATGTAAGACTAGAAAATGTTTTCGGTAAATAAACAATTTCTTAAGTAAAATGAACATAAGTTATAACAGAAAAATATTTTAATTAATAGAGCTTTTTGATTGGAAGATATTAATCTCCCTTTGCTAATGAATATCTTAGTTACTGTTATTTATTTTCATAAGTTGTACTTCAATATTTCAGGCATTTTTATTTTCTGATTTGATGATATGCATAAGAATGATAGTCTTTTGCTTCCAGGAGACCTGTATATAATTATAGGAATAAATAGTGGACAAATGAATAATTGGGAGCACCTGAACAAGACCAACATAATGACAATACCAATTGACATGTGAACATTGTCCCTCCCCTAGGTGAAGAACTAAAGGTCATCAATGGCTATTAAAAGAGGGAAAATTATTTTCTTCTAGGGAGGAAATTCAATATAATAGGTCCAATCCCAAGTTGTCAATTCTGCACACATGTACCTACAGACAATGCTAAATGGACTCAGGAGGATATATTTACCTGTGTGAGTGCGTGTTTGTGGTTGTGTGTGTGTGTATATTTGTATATAAATGTAACAATAATAATTAGAGAAGAGACTGTGACAGTTTGAATAAGAA